>JAGFPH010008296.1:0-13133 GCA_018207615.1 Philaenus spumarius
TGACAAATAAAATAGATTTTCTTAATTTCGACTATTTACTAGTATGTCCTTTATCAGATATATGTGGCTTGATTAGTGCTCTTTAAATAGGCGTATGTTTAGACTTTAAATGTGTATGATATGTAGATAAAATATAAATTATTTATCAACTAGGGGAGACCACAGCGCGATCCGCACTCCAACCCCCCGATGGAACCTTCTAAAAACATATGTTATGATTTATTTATAATAAAGTCGTAGGATTAATAATAACCTCAAAACTAAGGTAGTAAATAATGTTAAATATTCAAATCAAATTATTTCGTATATTTTATAACAGCACTTATAATAAAGGTTAAAAGAACCAGAGGTCTATACTTAATCAAAAACCTAACCAAAAAGTTAGAAATAGAAACAATTGTTTTGTATTTTGAAATCAGCTGTTAGTATTGGTTACTCACTATCAATTACCGTATATTATCAATAAATAGGCCTACTATTAAATTATAATATGTCTTGTTTATTTTTAATTAGGATGTAACATAGTTTGTCTTATTTTTAAATTCCACAACATAAGTTTTAATTGGTTTGTGTGTGTTGAAACATGTGTTGGTTCAATCTAGGCCTAGCTTAAAATGTTATTTTGTACTAAAGCTGGACATCCGAATCAACTGTTTTATCTGTTATTTTATTCAATTGGTTGATATGGTAATAAATGTAAATACATTCAAGAAATATATGTGTTGATTCATCAGTAATTATGCTTAATTTATTTAATAGCTTTAGTTACTAAATATTCTTAATCTTGTTCTGTAAACTATCTTTTATTTTAAAACAAAGTGAATATTTAATTACGTCGCAATTATACCGTGTTTGGACTTAATGTTCTTGTTATTTAAACATACGCCTATTTAAAGAGCACTAATCAAGCCACATATATATGATAAAGGACACATAAATAATCGGTTAATATACAATTGACTAGTAAATAGCCAAAATTAAGAAAATCTTTTTTGCTTGTCACTTTATTTGATGAATAATTAGTCTGACAAACTACATGTTGCTAAAAATATTTTCTTTTTCAGGGATATGGTTTCACATTTAGCTCCTGTGAGAATCTGGATTACACTTCATGTACAAAATTGTAAATAGCTAAAGTTTGTAAATAATCGTAAAAATATATCTTATTCTGTAAACTATCTTTTATTTTAAAACTAAGTGAATACTTAATAGCATAGCAATTATATCGTGTTTGGACTTAATGTTCTTGTTATTTGGTGCAGATTACAAAAATGACGTTATTTTTACACTCTATGGCGAAATGCAAAAAATTTTACCGACTGTGCCTTGAGCCCAGTAGGTGACTTATGACCATAACCCGGAGCGGCCGAGCGAGGGCTAATTAGGGTAGGGTCACCTCCCCGACCGTCCTAAACTCTCAGCCGCCACGAATCTTTGCGCAAGGTATAAATGAATGTATATTTTCTATAGGCCTTCTTTTAACCACTGAGCTGCACTTATTTTCTAAAGAGAACTTTCCAGACAGCATAGCCTACAATTTTTAAGAAAATAAGGCTGAATAATATCTTGTATTATTTTTATTTTTATATTGATAGGTTTTAGATATAAGTATAAATAATGTCTTTTCGTAGTTTTTACACTTTAAAAAACATAAAGTTAATCGAATTTAAAAAATTCAATTAATTTATGTGTGTAAAATTTCGTTTTACATTTATAAATATTTGCTGAGATTTTTAAAATAACTTGTAAGTAAAATAGCTTTAATAAAACCAGTAAATTAAAATAGGCTTTATAAAAGATATTTTTGTAATCTAGTAATTAACATAGTTGAGTTTGGAGAATATTTATAGTAGGGAATTGTAATCTAAGTAATGTTTAAGACAACATTTTTTTCAAATTGTTATTACAGACAATCCTTTGTTATACTCCTTTGAAGAACAACTATTTTGATGAAATCAAAAAAGTTTTAAAAATATTTTTAATAAGTTCTCATACAACAAACATATTCAAATCCTAGTTCAAATAAACTTTTTGGTTATTTATGAAAGAGGGAAGCTATAAATAAGTATCATAGAAAAGTAAGAACCTTAAGTAAAATTATAGGACATGTTTAAATATTGTCCTTTATTTAAACATATTAAATATTGAAACATTTCCACAGCATCGTCTTTAGTAAATGTCGGCAAATTCTTTTCATTATATTTAGGTTTTATTGCCCTTGTAAAACTAACGAAGGTCACCCTTAGGTCTAGTTCCATAACAGGTCAGTCAAATTTGGTACCGTATATAAGAATGAAGAAAGAAGCTTCAGCACATTTTACTAATGTTGTTAAGTTTATAGTCTGTATACTTCAGGTTGGCCGGTGGACTCGGGACTACCTGAGGCTACCCTTATAAACCCTGGCCGCCTCCGTCAGGGCTGCAGCTATCTTGTATTTTTCCTACTTACTGCGTAACTGCACAGGGTCCCTTAGAGGCTTCACTTCGGAACGAAATAATAAAATTGTAGAGACTGATTAAATATCTAGTGTGGACAAACTTCCTTTCGTTTGAATATAGTCGATCACGTCTTTGTACATTTTGTTTTGTCTGTTATCACATTTTTATATTTGCATGGGAAATTTGTTTACAAACATTTGATTACTAAAATTATTTGTAAGTTTGGAATAAGCTTTAGAATAAATAAATATACAGCAATTAAAATCATATGTTCACACATGTAAGTTAATTATTTTATAAGTTCAGAGCAAGCTGTAAAATTAAAATGTATTGCGTTCAGACTAAACTAGTGTTAGTGTTAGTAGTGGGGGGTGGATGGCATGCTTATGAACATGGTTCTGAATTTAAATTAACATCAAGGCGTTAACTGTTCAAGTCAAAAATATGGTGATAACGCTTTTAAAAATTAGTTTTTGTGGAAAAATACGTTTTTTTTGAACTAGGAAATGTATCACAAACATTTTAATGATGAAGTGTTTTGTAGATCTGAATTAAACTTTAGTAAAAAAGAAACAAAAATCCGAAAATTTAAAGAGGATAATATACTAATTTACTTATTTTAAAAGTACATACAACAAACTGGGTACTTCAGTGAAAATTATATAGCCTATTTCAAAATTTGCCTATAATGATATTTATATGTGTTATGATATTTAAACACATTTTAAGTGTTACATAATTTCAAAGGTTTAAAAAAGTTAAATATAAAATCTAATTTATTTTGTTTGTAAATTCTAAAATTTACAAATAATTTAAAGAAATTTTAAGCATAAAATAGTTTAAAAAAAGCTATTTGACTTTTAAAAATGTATGGATCAGCTCATTGAACATCAGTTAAGTGATATTAATTAATCATCTGTTTAAATTATATTTCAATTAACAGCTGATTGTATACTTTGAATCAATTAATTATGTATATTTTTCATGTAGGCCTATTGGTTATATTTGTGATCAAGAAAACTCCTTTAAACTTCCTTAAGATTTTTTTTATTTCATTTACCTAATAATTTGATTCAGATATTTAATATTAATTACCGTCTTTAGATTAGGCTAACCTATAAGTTTATTACAAGAGATTTATAAAATACTTGTTTGGAAGTTGTAAGGGGGTTAGTGTGCCAAGCAAACTGAATTTTTCCTAGTGTATTCAATGGTTACAAAAGCTTATACAGACCAGAATTAAATTATGTTTACTCTGTACTAAAATGAAAGTTTTAAATTAAATATGCTTGATATATATAAATAAACCCATTGAAAAAACTATTTAAACATTGCTTACTTTTTAAACTAAAATATTGTTTGCTTTATCATGTAGTATGCTCACAAATGAAACACACTATGACAACTTATGACAAGTAAAATTTTAATCATATAGTTATTACAGATTTGTAGAGTAGTCAAGCATTGTTATAATCCTTTCAAGAAAACCTATTTTGACGAAATCTAATAAGTATTTAACAGATTTGTAACAAGTATTTGATAAGTATTTGAGTACCGTACTCGAATGATAAATATAGGCAAAATTAAAGTTCAAATAAACTTTTTGATTAAATAGGAAACTTATAAATAAGTATCATAGAAAATTTCGGAATTTTTAGTTTCATTTGTATGTTATTGTATATGTATGTAAAATGGAAGATGGAAGTACAATAATTACATTTATTGTAACAATTTTTTGTATTTGTAAATTCGAAAACTGATATATTGTGTAACGACTAATTATAGCTACATTTAAATTGATTATGGCTTAGTCGTGAAAATACTTAAAATACATTTAGATATTAAACTAGATTGATTTCATATTTTTGTAAAAGTTATGTCCTAGTTTAAATTTACATAAACTTGATACATTAACTAACTGTAAAAGAACATTATTTAAACAGTAGCTGTTATGTATTTAGACATAAGTTTACATCTCGTCTTGTAGTTGTAACAATTAAAAACAAGTTGATTTAAATAGATTTAAAGAAGTCAGTGATTTGAAGTACATGCCATTTTTAAATACTGTTACATTACAATACTCCATGCGACTTTTGAAATATCATAAGAAGAAACAATATAAATAGTTGAAGGAAAGCTGTAAATTAAAATAGGCGATCATAAGGAATGTTTTTGTTATTTTAATTTAAAGAGCTTAATTTAAGAGTCAATAACATAGTTGAGTAAAGTGGAAAATATTAAGTTTTGGCGAATATTATAAGCTCCTTAACTATATGTTACGTTTGATAGCCTGAATAAATTCAAATTTGTATTATGGATTTGTAAAGCATCCATGCATTGTTAAACTTTTGCAAAGAACAATTATTTTGTTTTGAAAAAATCTAAAAGTTTTAAAAGAATTTGCAATACTTTCTCTACAGGTGGATTTTTAAGGATGAATAAACATTTTAATTCATTAGAGATTAACTAAAGAGATGTAAAAGAGATAAACTATAAATATGTTGGGTCTACTATTTATTAGAAATTTTGGAATCATTACTTAATCTGGTAAATGTTTATTATTTTACCTCGTTATTATCTCGTTATTTTAAAACATCAATAATTTTAATTTTCTATAAATTACACAAATAATGTGCGAATGTTATATTGTATTATTTTTAGTTCTATTAAGGTTTATACTGTACTTTGTATAGTTAGTTAAATGTTTTAAGCTTTGATGTAGTATTTTAAAGAAAAAAACAAAAAACAAGTCAATATACATATTCAAAGTGTAAGAGGCCACCATACTAATACCATAGTGAGCAAACTAACTATTTTGAAATGAAAAAATCTAAACATAAAATATAATTTCATATTTCAGAGCTCTAAAATTCATATTTTGGTAGTGGATGCAACTTTGAAGAAATTTTTAATTCAAACATAGGTATCATCATTGTATAGCTCGTTTACTAGTATCGTTTAAAAATTTAATTATATATATTTGTTCCCGTTTCAAGTTGGTGACAATAAACGGTTTGCGTATTTTATTTATTACTAATTAACAGTTTTACTCAAAACTTAGAATTTTAACAAACATTGATTATGATAGGCCTATATAATTTCAATCTATATCGAATTTGGTCACTTTTCCAATAGTTAAATGAAAAATGAAAAAACACTCTCCTTAGTTTCTTTAGAAAAGAAATTGTCGGGTTTCAGTGTTTGGCTGAACTGTTTCGTTTGATCTAGTACGCACTGCTCGGATGGTTGTTAGATGCGGTGTATGTTTTTTTATTAAATTCCTTTTTTTATAAACGCACTCTTAAGGCTCAAAATAGTCACCATTTGTCATCCACCATTAAAAGTAAGAAGCCGAACTCTGGCATTCTAATTACCAAAACTAACGGACATACCCTCTACTTATATTTTATTTTCTAAACCCTGAACATCACAAAACTTTGAGTTTGACGATAATATTCCAAACTTGTGCTAATGACTTTAATTACAATGTAATGAAGCTTACAATAAATCTATATGACTGTAGTGGACTTATCAATATGAAATACAGTAAACAGTTGTTATGAAACCAAGTAGCCTTAATTTGTGTAATAAGTTTATAAATAACATAACTGAGTGAATACTTAGCCAGATGTACTGTGTTCACCATCAAAATATGTTAAACTTATAATTTAAATGCTGTAGGGCTGCTCTGATTATTTCATTTGAAGTATATTATGAGTTTTATAAATGATTTTAATAGCAGTCACCAGCAAAGTGCGAATTTTGAGGGGGAGTATTTAAGATATCTACAGAGCGCGTCTAAATAAGCTAAAGATATAATTGTATTGACATTTATTACCTGGCTATATTAACTGTGTAAATTCTAATATTAAGGGTTTAAGAAAACAAATGGATATAATATGTTGATATTATTATATTTTAAATGGTTTATTCTTTGCAACATATGGAAAATAGGAGTTCTAATTATGGCTAGACTACTTGATTATTTTAAAATTACTATTTTAGAAGTACAATAATTAGACAATAATTTTTCTGTTATAAAATAGATATGCAAGTGTACTATAATATTATTTTGATTTTTAATATGGTTTATACCATACACATTAATTAATGAATTAAAAGTTTTAAGCTTTTAAATAGTCGATGAGTACCAAACATTTAAATGAAAATAGTATAACTGGGAACTTTACGTATAGGCAATAAACTAATCGGTTTATTATTACATTTTGTTGTTGGTTGTTGTTACAACATTTGCAATCATTTTTGTATAGGAAGTAATACGTGACATTTTTAGAGTATAAATAAACTCTCGTTGTCTAGTGAAGAACTAACACATGTATAAAATAAATAGAAAAAATAAAACTATACCTATGTTGACTTACCTAAAAAAAATGAGATTCATTCTTTGTACGCCGGTGCCTTGTGACAGTGGTTTCTCTCATTCTTTTATACTTAGGTTTTTGTTTTCCAAACGTCTCAGTTCTAGTATTCTAGTTCTGGGTTCCTCTTTATTATTTATTTTAACCAGAACTAATATGGCAAATATCTCAACAAAAATGTTTTCAAGTATGGTCAATCCATCGTTATAGAAACTAATTTTAATACCAGAATCGGTTTAGCTTGGTTTCTGCTAAAACTTCAATATTTTGCAACTAAAATTAATCTAAGAGAAATATTTGTTTTCAAATTCCAATGGCCCAAAAAGTATATTATGGACGTGGTTGTGATTTTTAAAGAAATATTTACCGTAGTTTAGAGTTACCCAATTATTATAAATATCTTTTAAAAGAACATTTTAAAAGTTTTGATTTTATGGTTTTGTTTTAAGTTGGCGGCCGTAATCGGTTTTCATAATTGATATTTGTAATATTTTTTTAAGTTTTACACAGAATTAACAATTTTACCAAACTTTGCTTATGATATATGGAGTTCTATCAAAATTTAATTCGAGTACTTAACTTCAAGTTTCCAACAGTAATAATATAGAATTTTTGATAAATATAAATGACAATATGTAATATTATTACCCAACAATCAGATCTAGTGTAAATACTACTTATTTCTACTTAAATACCAAATAATGCTTATTTTAAATATACATACTTTGTCTTTAAAGTTTGTTTATATCTCCAAATATTTAAAATGTATGGTCAAAAATCTTAAATAGTTAAAATAAATAAGTTTGAGTACAATTTTCTGCCAATTTCAGTAGGTCTCGATAATGGAGGAACTCCGAAAAGCGTCGACAAACTTAAGTGAAAGTGTTACGTTAGGATTGGCAGAAAATTGTACTCAAACTTATTTCAAGGATCCTAGGAGATATAATTTGTATAATAAGTTTAAAAAAAAACTATTTGACTATATAAAAGACATAGAAGAGCACATTGACGATGTTAAGTGTTGGTACAATAATCACCTGTTACTTATATTGTTTCAATTAACAGCTGATTTCATGATTTCAATCAATTAATAATTGAGTAGTCTGTAGGTTAGATTTATATTGAAGAGAACCTAAATTATGCTGGTTATTTTTAACAGTTCTTATAATTCTTGTTATATATCATTTACTTAATAATTTGATTTAAACAATTATTAATCCCATTTACTATCATTAGAGTACTTACAAGTTTAATGCAAAAGTTTATAAAATACTTGCGCAGAGGTTATAAGGGTATATGCATGCGAAGCTCACTGATGTTTCTCCTAGTTTATTGTAATGACTGCCAAAAGCTTCCTGACCAGAATTAAAGTATGTTTACTCTGTAGTTAAATGAAAGTTTTTAATGACATATAGCTTGATATATAAATACATTCCTTGTAAAAACTACCTAAGTATTACTAATTTTATTATGTAATACTGTATGCTCAAAAATGAAACATACATTGAAAGAGGACTGAACCTATTTAATAACAAACCGTATAGACTAGCGTTACACAAAATACAATAATAATGATTCAAACCCTTTTACTTTCTCACTATACAGAGAGTACAGAGAAAGTATAGTGATCGCAAAAAAAATCGATGTTGAGACTTTTGTGGAAATATCCGTTTTGGGACCCCCTGGGTCCAAAAAATGTTTTTTACAAAATGTCTGTCTGTATGTATGTCTGTATGTATGTATATGTCTATATGTAGGCCTATAAAAAGCTAGAGCGAAAACTATTCAATCGATTTCAAACAAATTTGCACCAGACATGTCAAGTAGGCCTGTATGGATGGTCGAAAAACGGGTTTGAAATTTTTTTTAAAACAACCCTCTTTTTGGCAAAAAACCCCCAAAAAATCAGTTATAATTTTTGTATAAAAAAAGGCTCTAACGATTTTGATAAAATTTGGATTATTTGTAGCCTTTAATGTACCCTACCATATGCAAAAAACAGCATTTTTCTAAGAATTCTCGTTTAGCTAATAATAGTAATAATAATATTAACTGATTTTTGGGGGTTTTTTGGCCATAAAGGTGGTTGTTTTTCAAAATTTTTAGTGCATCTATACAGGCCTAATTCACGTGTTTGTTTCAAATTTGTTCGAAATTGATGGAATAGTTATCTCTCTAGACACTAGTAATAATAATATTTATTAGTTAATCTCCTACTTTAATAAATCACCTCTCCTACCCCACATACAATTATGAAGTCACAGTGAATCTGGTTAATAATTTAAATATGTTTGTAAGAAAGTATGTGCCAGTTCATGGTACCGTTTATTGATTTTAAAGGTGTTCATAAGAAAACAGTTAAATACTTTTCACCCCCACTACATGTTTGAAAGCTAGTGAACTTTCGACGCTGATCTATATGTTGAGACGAGATAGTATCAATCCTTTAAGTGCAGTATACTCGTATAATTACAGGGAGTTCGAAAAATCTGAGAATGCCTTAATATTTGGTATGTAAGGAAAATTGGAAGGTAGGTATGATTAAGGAACCTACTGTATTTAAAAATACTAGTTTATTAATATGTAAAAAAAATGTTACCCATCTTTGATCTGCCTTTTTGAATGTAACTTTTTTATAAATAATAAAGTGGTCATCTTATACATAATTTCAATGTAAAAATTTAAAAGGAAATCAATGTTGAGAACCGCACATCTTAAACCGTTGTGAATATAATTGCAATTTACATAGAGTAGGTCCTCAATCACACCTACCTTAAATTTTTCCTTATATGCCAAATATTAAGCCGTTCTCAGACTTTTCCCCTCCATGTATTTTTGCATTTAACATAAAAAATTTAATTGTATATTTCTAAATTTAGTGATCACTTTTAAATGATTTGTCCGAACTTTTATCTATTGATCAATCCACACCTAAATGAAACAATCAAATGAAATCTCGCACATCAGCGAGAACATATAGGCCTACATTTGAAAATTTTAAACAATTGAATTAAATTCCTTATCCTAAAATAAATAATTTTGTCAGTAATGTTAATCTACAAAATAGTTATAATTGAATACTTGTAGGCCACAGTGCAAGCCTAAGTGTTTACGACCCTTACCACCCCTCCGATGTTTACCAAGATACCTCACCAGTACCTGACCTAACATCGCCTCTCTGAGCCGACATTTCCTTGTTTTATTAGGGCTAATAAATATGACTACCCACTGTGCGGCAAAGGTAACAATAGGTAGTTGGACTATGCTATAAATTAATATTTGATAGTTTTAATGCAATCTACTTTAGTTTTAAAGAATTTAATACTATATCATTCAGAAAGAGGTGGTTGTTTTTCCACGAATAAAATCTTTAATATTGTTATGGAGTCAACTCTACTATAATTGAGACAGGCACACTCAACTACAGTAGTTTTAATTTGCTATGTTTTGAAATAGGATAATATGCAAACATTGTAAAAGTGAATAATAAGGCTGACACAAATATTTTAACTGTTCTGTTTTCTATAGTACTGAAATTACATCTTCACAAAAAGGATTTTCTCTTACATTGATAAATATAAAATTAATTATCTTTAAAAAAATAATTGTGCTTACAGGATTAGAAATATTCATGTAGAAATAATGAATAAAAATCCGGTGATGGCTATCACATATAGTATAAAGGAGACAATACTAAAACATATACTTTTCTGTGTTAAGTAGATTAGTTATTCTGATAGCACTCCCATAAGACTTTTGTGTATAATTCTTGCAAAAAAAGTTACTTTTTTAGAATGTGTGTTTAAAAAAATATATATTTCTTGTTGGTAAAGAACAAATGGTCTTTAGTTTGTGCTAGAATAATACAAATTGAGTAGCAGCATAGTGCATAAGTAAATCGAGTGTCAGTCATCAGTACCCATAGGTTAAAACATAATTAACTCTGATGTTGGTTATAACTGTAGAAGACTGGACGAGAGAGTTAAAACTCACATTCAAACATTCTGTACCCCATTCTATAAGAAGTAATTCTTGCGATAAAGTAATTGTTTTTACCACAAGATATTTAATATTTCTTCCGTTTTAAATAAATTGTAAAATAGCTAATCATTAATCCTGCGATATTAAAAAGTGCCTATAAAAATTACAATTTATTGTTTCAACAGTTGCTGAAATATAGTAACAAGTTTTCTTATTTTCTGCGATTTAAAATAAATAACTAAAACATTTATTCCAGTTATTTCTAACGACACAAAATAAAAACATTGCTATCAAATTTTCCGATTCTAGTTGTTTCCGTTACTAAGTATGATGACGAGTTTTTCAGAAGAGTTTTCATATGTTCTGCAGTTTAAGAATAATTATCAAAATGTGTAATTAGTGTAATGTGTTACGGCATAAAAAGAAACATTTCTAGCAAATTGTAAGTTTTCAACTTCAGCCATCAATGAAATATAGTCAAAAAATTTTCGGAAAGGATTTAAATATTTTCTTCCGTTTTAAAAATTATTAATTAAAAATAGGTACCCTTCGTTATCTTCAAAGGCGCAGAAAAAACATTTCTACAAATATTTTGCATCCTTAGTTTTAGCCACTATGCAGATATCGTAACGAGTTTTCCAAAACTGTTTCTTATTTTCTTCTGTTTTTAAATAAAAAACTAAACGATGTTTTCCTGGTTTATCTCAAAGTCAAAACACTCCGACCATAATTTACAGCTTCTATTTTCTATCAAGCTGAACTATAGAAAAGAGTTTTTCAAAAGAGTTAGGCTAAGAGACGTTGTTGAATGATAACTGGGAATTTAATTCTGCAATACCTTCAATATTACAAAATTTAAAAAAAAAACATAAATTAAATTTTTCTTTTATTGTTTTAGTTTTAGTAATAGCCGGGATAGGATTTCCGGAAAATAATGCTGTTTTAAATTAATTAAATAAAACTTCGATTCTCCACCATCTCATGAAACAAAGAACATTCTTAACAAACTTCCCGTTTCTAGTTTCAGCCATTATTAAGATAACACGTTTTCCGGAAGAGTTTTATTTACTCTGTGTTATATTTACTAGTAGTATCTGTAGAAAATTGCAACATAAAGTGCTAAAAAGTTATTATTAATATATTATTTCACACAAAAATATAAGATAACATATGCACAATTCATAAAAAAAACAACAAAGGAAAACTATTGTACAGGTGTCCCATAAGTAAAGTGCCAAACTTCGAGGAATAGTTCTATGGGTCAAAATAAGGAAAAAAGTTCATATAAGCACAAGCTCGAAAAAGCTTCGTTTTCTAGATATTTGAAATTTCGTTTTTTATACAAAATAATTCTTATCTAGAGAAAGGACGGTTTGACTGATTGAGTTCAAACTTAGCATAAAGTTTAACCTAACAATTATGTATTTCAAGAAAAATAAAAGATTGAATCCAATAATGAGTTTCAAAATGGCACCTGTTTGGAAATTTCAAACCTAAATTACTAAAAAACCGTACATTTT
Organism: Philaenus spumarius; assembly: GCA_018207615.1. NCBI lineage: Eukaryota > Metazoa > Arthropoda > Insecta > Hemiptera > Aphrophoridae > Philaenus > Philaenus spumarius. Next base: position 12,320 of record JAGFPH010008296.1, read on the forward strand.
AAATAAAAAATTTCAAGACACCTTTTTTTTAGCCCTCAATTATTACACATAACTGAACTATTATTCTTCATCCGATTGTTTTTACTGTTACACCATCCGATAGAAAATCAAAAGGGCTACAAAAAAGTTGCCTTGAATTTTTTTGTTAAAATAAACGGTTTTTGAGTAATTTAGGTTTAAAATTTTCAAACAGCCGCCATTTTGAAAATAATGATTGGATTTAATCGCTTATATTTCTTGAGCTACATAATTGTTTGGTTAAACTTTATGTCAAGTTTGAACTCAATCAGTCAAACCGTTCTCTAGATAATAATTATTTTGTACAAAAAAAAAATGGCGGATATCTAGAAAACTAAGCGTTTTCAGGTTTGTGTTTATATAATTTTTTTTCCTTATTTTGACCTACAGAACAATTTCCTGAAGTTTGTTACTTTACTTATGGGACACGCTTTATACAAACACAAACATATTTTTAACAGTTTTTTGTTGATCAATAAGCTAGATCAACAAAAACGAACTTCGATCAACAAAGAAGGCAATTTTGGGATCAACAATGTGTTGTTAAAATTAGGTCAATTTTTTTGTATATATAACTATACATGATACTTTTCATATGCGGTTTTTCATTCTGAATTGAATGGTGTCAAAATTAGATTTCTACTATAATTAGAACTTAATTTATAAGCATTTCAAAATGATCAACAATTGATGTTAACTGACACAAGATCAACAAATAGTGCTACGAGACAAATATATATATATATATATATATATATATATAATATCGAAATACCACTGACTCACTGATGATCAC
>JAGFPH010008296.1:13233-34076 GCA_018207615.1 Philaenus spumarius
TAGGATCGAACCCATCTTTATTGCAATTACCATCTACAGTGTCTGAAGTAAGTCCTCCGGCCTTTGACAATGTGAGCAAAAAACCAGTAACGCCAAGATCAGATCGTGAAAATGATCCAGCTGAAGACAGTTATTAATCCGAACCAGAAGAAGAAGACGGTCCTGTACGGAAAAGCAAAAAGAAGGCTAATTGAAGAACCAGTAACACAAACAGAAGGACGTGATTATGACCCAGCTGAAGAAATGGACCAATCCGAGACAGATGAAGAGAGTTTTGTATGTGAAAGCAAGAAGAGTAGACGAAGAAATGTGACTATTTCGAGGGGAAGAGAGGAAAAGGAAATTATTTTTAACCAATTTGGTGGACTTATGGTGAAAGGCATAAATCATAAAAGACAAGATATTAGGGACTTGTATGGAAAAAATTAAATTCTACAGAAACGACCTTTAACATCTGTATATAAGTATAAAAATAACATTGTAAAAAAAATAAGTTTCTGCATTCCTAGTATAATTTTACTAGGTTATTATCCATATAAAACAATAGAAATATTTGTTAGACTGCAGGGTGGCCACTCAATAGTGAAAATCAGGAAATAATCGGGAATTTTTAACGTCAGGGAATGTACCCCTGGAATTTGGCTAGCGTATCGGGATTTTTTACTATAGGCCTACATATTATTATTTATCGCGTTGTGAAAATGGGTAGAAAACAAGGGGGAACACTACGAAATTATACCGATAAATAATAACTAGTCTTGTAAGGTTTACAAAGCTGAAGTTGTAAAAATACGGCTGATATATTTGTTTGTTGTTGTTTGCTCACTAGAAAAACATTTATTATTTTTTGAGAGAGAATATACAAACTTTTGTGCATACAATTATATTACGATAAGTTTTTTGATGATGGTTAGAGAGAAAGATCTAAGAGAATGAAACTGTTCTCAAGTTTGTCTTATTTATCTGCTGCGGCAGTTGTTTTGAAATATTGTACATAGGCCTGTTCTTTGTTTTGAATTGCCCACGTAAAGCATACGTTGTTTGTTTATTAGCTTTCAGTTATTTTTTAAATGATAAGATTTACTTTTAAAAATAATTTTACTTGCAAAATCAGTTCAGTATTTTCATACTAAACCAAAGGACGATTTTTCGTGACGTAGTGGTTTAGTTTCAGATCGATCTTTATCAAATTTACCACACCTGATTAATTTTTGCTATGGAATATTTAAGATTTCAAAACTTTGTCATTTTAATGTCTGCAATTGATGTAGATAAATAAATTGAATTAGTATGAATTAAATATAAATAAATAATAAAAAATGTATATATTTTAATTGTCTTTTGTAAGTAAGTATTATTTTTAAATGTTTGGTGTGTAATGTTTTTCAACTATTATTACATGTTTTTAAAATATCTGCATGGAAATTTCTGTCATTCTTGGAAATTAAATTTATGAATTTTACAAATCTTCGAAAATAAAAGAATTTTGAAATACTGTAATTAATATTTAGATGTTCGCTCTGTAATCGGTAGTTTTATGCTTGGTCTCAAAGTCTAAAAAAATCCATTGAAAGTGTGATGGAAATATATTAAATATGACGTAAAATTTATTACATAAATATAGAAAGATATTAATGTTGTAGGCCTAATACCTACACTTGAAGTCACTTGAGTGCTTGAGTGATACCTCATGACGGTTGTAGAAACAAATTTTTGTACCTCCAATCTCCCCCCCCCCCTCCGCCCAGGCAAGCTTGAAGTGCCAGCTTATAATTGACCTGTTACAATTTAGTATATTTGGTTTTGTTTATACGTTTTCAATATATTTTTCTTAAATGCTAGATTTCCAGGTGCCATTAGTATTCTCACTAAAATTCGGTCGTTTTCTTCTTTGAGTCACCTATTTTAGTGTTATCCAAATAAATTAAATCAAGCCTAATTCAGTATAATTCAGTCCAGCCAGAGCACCAGATTAACCACAATATGTAACCGACAATTTCGTAAAACAAAACTGGAGGACAATTTAAACTGAACTTTTATTTTACCTTTGTAAGACTTTATATACATAATTAAAAACATGAAGACATCCCGCTAAGACATCATATTTTATATGGTAATCTATTTATTAGAATGGCATTATTTTTGTATTATTCGATAAAAATGTAAATAAATACAAACAGAAAATATTCATTGTAGGCCCAAGTCCTTGAACAAAAAGTTGCGGCCCTATTGCACTTCCTGTTTTTCTGAGAAATCACTAGTACGCATTTTTATCTTACCGCCTGGCACTCCTGACGTTGAGTCAATGAATGACAAGTAGAATTTATAAACTTACATTCGTAATGTTAATGTTATTTTTACTATTTAACCTTAGCTCGTACACTCGTTAATTAATGTATGGTTATTTTAAAATAGGTTTATGCTAAACAGTAATTTCAAAGTTACTATTATTGTAATTATTGCATTTATTAGTATTAAGTGTTAAGTTTCTTTGTGATTGAAAATTACTACCAATCTATTCAGACAGTCTAATCAGCTGTGTTTTGAAAATGCAATTGAAATAATTATGTTAAGTATGTAGTTTATTGTGTTGAACTATTTTATTAGTATTTCACCAAATATTGTGATAGAATATTTTTGTTGCAAAATAAAGCATTTTTTCATTACATTTCCTTTATTGAAACCCTGCTTTCCCCCATCGTTTTTCTTGTCAGATTTTATACAGAAATCATGTATAACAATATTTTGACTGTCCTATTAAAAAATTAAAATTAAGTTTGATTCAATGTGGCAGATCTAAGATGCCGTACAAATATTTCAGACTTATAAAAAAGTACTTTTTAAAATGATATACTACATCGGCATTAATTATTTGTTTCTGCATTCTGATACCACTAAGTTATGCCACATAAAGTTGTTTCACTACTTAAAAATCACTCTGTATAAACATAATCCTATGTTAATATGTATAATATAGAATAGGAGATTTTATAGAGGTTTAAATATCTAATTTTGTTTAGGCTTGATGTGTTTTATTTTGACAAATATTGATTTCCTGTAAAAGCTTGATATTGAGAAGTGAACCATTTACTACCAACACATTACTAAAATAAAATATATAAGGTGAAGTGGGGTAAGTGGAACCACGGGGCAAGTGTAAAATCTGTTTATCACAAACTGATAACAAGTTATTTTGAGAAAAAAAGTTCCTTGGCATATGTTTATTCATGCTGTTTGTCACAGTATTTCACTTTAAAATATCAACAAAAAGTTCAGTATGTATTTGTTAATATAGTTTAAAAAAAAGCTTACGTTTTGTAAGGGCAGTGCCCTTGTCGAAATCTGGTTTGTTCCTGATTTTTAACAAATGCACTTAGAACATTGCTTTTTCATGTGTTTGGTAGAGTTTAGCGAGCAGATTTTAGTGGTGTTTTTGCATTCTATCTCTCTTAATTCTTTTTGTTGTTACAGCCGAGGGTAAACTTATCCCGCCAATTTAAGGTGTGGGGTAAGTGTAACCACAGACACTGGAGTAAGTGGAACCAGTGTTGTTACACTTACCCCGTTACTTTTAGTTGCCATTATCTTAACATTTGGTTGGTTTTCTTGTTTTTTTTTTTGTGTATGCGTAAGACATATGCCGTGCATTAGTTTTAAAATAAACGTTTAGTGTTTGTAAACATTTTTGTACAAGAGTTAAAATGTAAGTGATAACAAATGTATTTTAAGTTAAAATCTAGATTAGGTGTCTTTTCTATTAACTAACTTACTGCGTTTCAAAATAAACTTGCCAAAACAAACTTTTATCTCATATAAAACAATCTAAAAAGTGTGGAAAACTTTTTTTAGAAGCATAGATTCATGAAAAAAACATTGCAAGAGCATTTTTGAACAAAAAAAAACCCCTTATATTTTATCCGGGTAAGTCCACAAAGGTAAGTGTAATAATTTATTACATTCTGTTTGTTTTGTGCATGAAATAGTTTATCTAATGTGTTCTTAATCATCAGTTTCCTTAAGTCACTTAGCTTTGCAAAAAAAGATATCAAAATGAGTAAAAAAATGCTTTGCTCAGAAACAAATGGAGCATAATTACACTTGCCCCATAGGTTATACAATGGCCAAGTACAGGTCATAGCTGTTATACTTGCCCCGAATGCCAGGGGAGCGTGGCTGTTTTTTTTGGGGGGGGGGGGGGGGGAGGTGAATTACAAAAAACTGCTTGATTTAAGTGTATCCTATTTAACTTGATAGAGCATTAAACAAGGAACATTTTAGTAAAAATATCATCTCTTTACATTGCATATTTAATGTGCGAGTGGCCTCAACAATTTAACTATGCTAAAACCTGGTTACACTTACCCCACTTCACCTTAGTAGAAAAAAGTAAAAACAACGATTTTAAGAAATGCAACCTTTGTTGTTACCGTTGAAAGGGTATGTGTCATATCGATGTTATATCGTTATTTCACCGATTCTCGGCACTGGAATCGGCATCAAGTCGATTCAGATTCCATCGATTCCAAGCCCGGCCACCACCAATCTCTGCAAATACGTTCGGTACTCCGATTGCCATGGCCCCGGTTTATATTTCCCCGTTATATTAGTCGTTACATCCCATTTCATTTCAATTCGAAGTATTCAGACAATCTACATTGCACCAAAGTAGCCGTAACCGTTACTTCTAGCCGTTAGTAGCGATTACTTTGTGTGTTTGCAAACTAGGGATGGGTAGACAATAAATTTGTCGATTCTGGATGCCGATACTTATCAACAAAAACGGAATGTTCATGGAAGAAATTAACGCCCGAACACAATTAGCAGTAATTTCATGAAATATTGGTGTTAAAACGTAATTTAATATATCACAGTCAGTTTTCACGAAAGATAACGAAACCCGAATACAATTAGGTAAAATTTTTGAAATATCAGTGAAAAAACATAGTAAGTTGAGTACCACAGTGAATGTCCGCAAAGAAAATCGATGCCCGGATACAATTTGTGCCAAATGTATGCCATTGGTCAAATATTATTTAAAATGACGAATGTCCGCAAAAGAATGCGACATCCGAATATTATTAGCTTTTATTTTATAAAACGCCGGCATTCGATCGCAATTATACAACAGCGTATGTCCGCGAATAAACCTACTCCCGAGAACAATGGAATGTCCGTATAAGAAATTGTTACCCAGATACAATTAACATAGTCCAATTTAATAAAAACAGTGCTTTAAATACAGTTGCGTCAAAACATAATTTAAGTACCACAGTGATTGACCGCAAAAAATCGATGCCCGAATACAATTTGTGCCAATTTTATGAACATTTTTTATGAACTACCATTGATCAAATATTACTTAAAATAAAGTAACGAATTTCGTTAAAAAAATACGACGCCGAATATTATCAGCGCTAATTTAGAAAACGCCAGCGTAAACCTTAATTTAAATTACAACGGTTAAGGTTCGCGAACATTTAATTTAGATGACAATTTAAAATCCGAAAAAGTGAAAATTAAATGTAGCTATTTTCGGGAATGAATAACAAGTAAAACAAAGGCATTCCGTCGGGACTAATACAAAATCATAGATCACGGGTAATGTAAGTCCCAAAAATTATTACTTTAAACTTTCGTTACCGATCTATAAAATGTGTTAGTTTTCGTCCCAGTAGACACCCTAATTCTATAGACACGATAAGAAACGAATCCAATAATCCAATTCACACGATCAGAAACAAATTTATAAGTGGCTGACCTTGAGTTTGAGCCTACCTGACTTGACTTGTGTAGGCCTACGCATGAATAAAAATAAAACAAGAAGCGTTTACTTAACAAAGGAAAGAATTAATTACCTAAACATTTTACTGGGGAAAATGTCTACCTACATCAAATTAATAATGTTTTACAATTTCCCCTACTGATATTTATTTTATATGATTTTTCTGTTTTTAAGTTATCCTTAAAAAGTTAAACCTCTACTCCCGTTACAAGCTCGGTAAATAGGGTTTTCCGTGCGAGCATGATAGTTCTTGCGTGAAGCGTAGCCGAGTGCGGGATTTTCATGCGCAAGCACCGAAAAACTTACCGGGGGAGTAACGTACGATATTTTTCATTATACTACACCGAAAAAGCAACATACTTTTAATCAAAACATCTTTTTAATAAAATAACAGGTGAACAGGTATAGAAAACAGCTTATTCGGTGCAGTATAGTGAAAAAAATTATACATTTTTTAATGAATACAAATCGGCAGTTTTATGTAAGTTCATCTTAGTTCAATAACAATATTAACAAATAACATTAACATCAAAGAACCATGCAGTTAAAATTAAATAACAATGTTTACTTCCCTTTACAATTATGGACATTGGAAGGGAATCGAGAATAGGAAATCGATAAATTTGAGAAACGACCCATCCCTACTACCTACCTATATCGCACGATTGCACTATTTCTAGACAAAGCCGCTTTATAAATATTATAAAATAGTCAAGTAGCTATTTCATCAGTAAAAACGTTAAGCTCAGTTTTGAATTTGATACAAGTGTTTTGAAAGCTTAAATTTCTACCAATTTTGAGTTCAATGTTCCATAAATATTTTTTGAGCTTCAATTTTGCCCGCTAACTTTACGGAGTTGGTACCATATATATTACAAGATTTTAAATAAAGTGTAATTATTCTTGGAACTATTTGGTTTTATATTTTTCGCCTTAAAAAAAAAAAAAAAAAAAAAAAATACATATTTGTTGAAATTTAAACTATTTATGTGACACAATATTTAACACTACAATATTACTACAACTTCCAAAATATTATCGAAAGAGGTTTACAAAAACACACACTAAGAAAAATTATAGAAAAACATTCAAATATGATGGTTTCATCAAACATCATACGCTTCCAAAAAAAAAAAAACCAAATATTTAATAATCATCCGAGTCGACTGCCGAATTGAAAGCTAAGTAAAATACTGAGAATAAAAATACAAAATAAATCTGGCAACATTGCAGGCGGACCACAACTGGGGTATATAACCATTTGTCGCTCTGGCCCACAATTAAATGTAAAGTGATACTCTTGTGGGACCACATTCAACGGTGTTTTGCTACTTCGCTTAGCACAATGGTTGTGGACCACATTTGATTGTGAAATGACAGATGTAATTACACAAAACTGATTGAATATTTTTTTGTAAAAAAGAAATTCAAGGTAGACAGGCCTATTTCAAACTTGGACCCAAACCAGTATTATGATGTATAATCAGGCTTCAGAAATATATGGTGGTAAATAATGGACTACAATTGATAGTGTTTTGATACCTGGACTACAATAGGTGGATCGAGGTAAATATATATATATATATATATATATATATATAAAGAAAAGGAGTCAAGTATAACATTTAAGATATCTAAAGTGTTCAAAGGAACATTCAAAACCTAGAATCAGAGCCCCAATCGCCAGAAGAAATAGCTGACCTACTCCCAGACCTGTGGGGAAGAAGAATAATTCGCCCATTAAGTACCTACATTTGAATTTATATATGTCTATGTTAGAGTAAGGAAAATAGTGATATGAAGTGGAAAATATCTAGTAAAATTTATTGAATTTATTTACATCAAATTTGTATAAATAAATAAGGGATATTGATCGGTACAGAAGTTAGGGTAGAGTGGGTCAGTGATCGTACATTTTCACCTAGCAGAACGTGACAAAATGTAAAACTGATTTATTTTTTACATGTGTATCTTGTAAGAAATAAATGTTCAAAATGTCAGCTTTCTAGCTTTAAGGAAAGTATAACAAACAATGTTTATTTTTTTAGGGGTTGTTTCAACCTTTAAAGGAAATATATTTTAAAATCCTTTCTTAGTTCACCTCTAGTTCCTATGAGCAATATGTGTACAAATTTCACGTTCCTAGGCGGTATTTAAATAATATTTATAGTTTTAGGCGTTATTACTACATTTTCACTTAGCAGAACGTGACAAAATGTAAAACTGGTTTAGTTTTTTATGTATCTTGTAAGAAATAAATGTACAAAATTTCAGCTTTCTAGCTTTAAGGAAAGTATAACAAACAATGTTTATTGTTTTAGGGGTTGTTTCAACCCTTAAAGGAAAAATATTTTAAAATCCTTTCTTAGTTCGCCTATGAGCAATATGTGTAACCAAATTTCACGTTCCTAGGCGGTATTCAATTAATATTTATTGTTTTGGGGGTTTTTACTACATTTTTTTTTTAGCAGAACGACACAAAATATAAAACTGGTTTACTTTTTATATGTATCGTGTAGGACATAAATGAACAAAACTTTAGTTTTATAGCTTTAAGGAAATTATAACAAACAATACTTATTGTTTTAGGGGTAGTTTCAACCCTTACAGGACAATTATTTTAAACTCCTTTCTTAGTGCGCCTCTAGTGCCTATGAGCAATATGTGTACCAAATTTCAAGTTCCTAGGAGGTATGGTTTTTGAGATACTGTGATCAGTCAGTCAATCAGTCAGTGAGTGAGTGAGTGAGCGAGTTGGGTTTTCGATTTTATATATATAGATTAAGTTGATAATTACGATACTTAGAGTGCTCTGTCTTGTGACTTAATTAGCTGATTATAATAATTAGGATTAATAAAATTGTAGAGTTCAATCTTTGTATGTTTAAATCATAGTAATAAGTAATTGGACTTTGATTTAGTGTGCTGATGTAATATATATTTATGTAGGTAAAATTGTGTTTGGAAAAGATTAATTAATTAAGTAGTTAAATAATACCACTGAACCACCATCGATGCTGTAGCTTAATTAATTAACCCTTTAATATAACGTGTAATACCTAATACCATCTCTACAGAACAAATAAATCATTTCAGAAAAGAGGTAGTAAAGAAGTGAACATCAGGATAAACTCTGGATGGAAAACATTTTGGTCGCTTAGAAAAGCTTTAAGGGTGGTGATTTCAAGTGAAATCAAGGCTAAGGTATTGTTGAGCTGTGTATATCCAACTATTTTATATGGATGCCAAACTTGGGCCCTCACAGACACATTAGATAGAAGACTGGAGAAGACACAATTCAGGACGGTGAGAAGCTTGCTAGGGGTGAAGCAAAAAGAGAAAATAAGCAATAAGAAGTTATGGAGGAAGGTAAAGATGAAAAACTTGGCAAGAGAAGCGTACGTGTTGAAATGGAAATGGGCTACACATGTAGCAAGAATGGAAGATCACCGTTGGGCAAAATTAACAACAGAATGGATTCCCAGGGACAAACAAAGGAAGAAAGTAAGACCAGCAATACGATGGAGGGATGAACTAGTGAAGAGAGTAATGGAGCACGCAAGCATGGAAAAGAGTGCTTTGGTCTGTAGTTACAAAAAGACTATACAGGTTTTAATACTGTGAAAAAGAATATGGTTATAATATTTTTTCCCTTGGGTTTTTGGTTTTAGTTTGTCTTTTTGTTTTGGGTTTTTTATTTTGTTAATTTTGTTGTATTCTATTAATTTTATTAATTATGTTTAGTACCATTTAAATATATGTACATATGGTTCAACTCAGTTACCTCCAAAAGGAGATGCTTTTGTTCTTGTAAACAGAATTTCAATAAAGCTTTATTATTATTTTTAGCAAGTGGAATATTTAATCTAGATAGGCCTACATGAAATTATTTTAAATTTTGTTACAGGAGAAATAAGTGGAAAACAGTTTTTTGTATAAATGAGTGATTTGTTTATGTGTTAGCCACACAAAGAAGGATTCTTGTTGATATTAGATAAACACGGATTTGTTTTATAAGATAAAGTTTGTCATTTGTTTTAGCATGTCCGAATCTCAGTCTGCATAATGTTGTTATGTCATATCTATTTAATTTTACTAAATTAAACCATGAAGTGTTTTCTATTTTATTGTTTATAAACTGCCCCTTGTTAGTTTCATTTTCAGTTTGTTCAACAAGGTGTTTATAGTACTTCTTTGGTTGATAATCGCTATAATAAAATAGTGATCTATTTATTTGATTTAGGGTAGTTTTAGCTAACATGTCTACTTGTACGTCTTCTTTTATACCTACATGACTAAGGTACCCACTGTATTACAAAGGATTTATCATTATTTTATTATTTATGTTGTATTAAATTGCAACTTTCTTCATAGTATAGCGGCTTGTGAATCTGAGCATATAACTTAGATGGTTTAAATTCTGGATGTTATGTAAGTAGTAAATAGTTTTAAGTTATGGGATTCATTTTGTATTTTTTTCTGTTCTTGTTTAGGGATATAGTATAAGGCAGCTTCAACTCTTGAGGGCCTTTTTGAACCTGTGAATATATTCAACTGATTTTTATAGGTTATGTTTGTGATTTTTAGAAAAGTCTGTCTGATCATATTAATGTTTTCATTTTTTAGTAGATGTTGTCAGCTCTATAGTTGTGTTGCAAATTAGGTTTAATTTCTGTAGGTACAGTTGTTAAGAAATAGTTTAGATTTGATTGGATAACATCCGTTTGGAATAAGTTCAAATTTCCAATAAAAGAATTTATGAATATGGGCAGTTTTTCTTCTCCCAATATTTTTGGTTTGTTAATATATTAAGTACTGTTAGTTTTTTTTATCTAGGATGGTTTTGGTGAGTTATTACATTATATGTATATATTATTTTGTCAGTTAGGGCATATCTTTTATATTTGAATGGCATTATTGTTGCATCCAGCTGTAGTTGTTTTGAAAGCTCCTAGTGCAATTCTTATTGCTTGATTTTGAATTGTTTCAAGTTGGTTTGGTCCAGTGTTAACAACATATCCAAATAAAAATCCATTTTGGCTCTAGAAAGACCTTTAGTGAAAGGTTAGGTAGGATGTGCTCCTTTAAACTCACAGATCATGGATTTTGAAATATTGATGTCTCTGCAGCATTGTTGAATTATATTATCTGGTTTTTTATTTATTATATTTGTACATTAATAAAATCATGTTACAATGACATTTAGTTTTTATTTGAATTACCCTTATTCATGGGGAGCATGGACACCCCTCCATTATTTTTAAGTGTATGCTTGGATTGTATTGTTAAATAATTTTAAGATTAGAAATGTAGTTTTATTTCCATTGTTAATTATTATTATTAGTTGTAGTTTCAGTAAGTGGTTGTTGTTTGTGAACTTTGTCTTGGTTTTCTTTTCATTAACTAGTTTTAATTTCCATTATGATCTGTTTCGTAAGGTTTTTATGTTACTTTTAGGAGCATCGCATGCTGCATACTCTACCAGGTAGTCTAATGATTACCAAACTGGCTTAACTGGCAATGGTTAAGTTTCAAACTTTTTCATTACTGCCATAATTTATAATTCTCAAGATCAGTTTCAACAGCCCAGGCCGTTCTAGTTGGATAAGACATTTTTTAGTTAAATAATCGCAAACAAAGTTCAACTAAAATACAACCTTTTACAAAACACAGCGTGAGCTAAAATAAACAGTACTGCAAATTGTAATAGTTTTAAATGTTTTATTTTTAGACAATTATGCAAGGTAAAAGGAAGCTCATAACTTAAGTTTTTAACAAACACATGTTTTATATGCCCTGTATTAAGTTTTAGGCAACTCTCGCTATTTCTTTACCAATCTCTGCATTGGCAGTCGGGGGCATATTTTAGAAGATGCTTTCCTTCATCATTCTCCACACAGCGTCAGCTAGTAAAAGGTTGGAGGATTGGGATCAGTATGGAGAGTTTGTTCCTCAGGAAATCAAGTGGTTGTCAATCGTTCTAGTCCAGTCGATGAATGCTCAAAAGGGGGCTGTAGAGGGAAATGGAAGGAACACAATTTTTTACTTTGGGACATTGTTTGGACTAGTTAGGAGGTAAACGTACTAAAAGTCCCCACTTCTAACAGGTGAGCGGGGTGCAGGGGAGCCTGTAGAGGGTCCCTTTTTTGGGTTTACACTTATATCTCAAAAACTATGCGTCTTAGCAATAAGACTATTCTATACAAAATTGAAGCTCACAAAATGTGCTCGCGTTTTTGCCATATTTGGCAAGCTAACTTTTCAGCCTTACGTCCTACGAAAAAGTTATAGGAAGGAAATTGTAGATCGTTAAATTTCCTTCAAGAATATATGATATTTTACTATATTATCTTCAACCGTTCAAAAGATTTAGCAGTTTAAACTTTACGTGTAAATTCCGAGATTTTGCAGAAAAACTTAACTGTCATTATTTGTTTGTTATTCCACTCCTGTAACTCTCTACATAAGCCAATATTTAAGTATTTATATCTATAAATAGTACGTAATATATTTATATATATATAATTGGCACATAGAGAAATTATATGTATTCATATATTTTTAGGTAGATATGTAGTATAAAAGTAAACTTTTTTCTACTAATTGAATCTATTGAAACCGCTTTATTTTATACATACATAAGTGGTACATACATACAAAGTATTTTATACTTTATTTTATATAAGTGGCACATAAATAAATTATATGTATTATACAGAGTGTTTCAGAACTCTCTACCAGTATTTTAATGCATTGTTTCTGGGCCAAAAGCAAATCTAAATATAAAGAATTTGCCCGAAAGTCCCCAGTTACTCACACATGCGCCATTTTGTTTTTCCACATATTATTTGTTTGTTAAAATACTAATAACACTAAACTATTAAAACCTACAAAATCTATGTTTTCCGAAATCCAAAACGAAAATGGCGACCATTTAAAATCTTTGAACAGAAATAACTGTAAAATGGTTAATGTTATCAACATTTTACATGAATAAATATTTTTAGATATTTTTATCACAAATCTAATGATACCTCATTTTTTAAGATTGACCAATGATTTATCGAGATATTCTACTTTTTATGGTGCGCGGATGTTGGTAGCAGGTTGCAGTTCTGTCGAGGTAAGTGGCTAATGTCCTCCACAACAATGCAACAATCGCCTAACTCTTACCATGGTTATAACAGTAGGCCTAAATAAAATAAAATAATTGTTGTTGTCCTCTTACAAAATAATAACAATAGGAAATATCTTTATTGGTTTTTGTCTTAATGCTTACTATGAATTCGTTGTATTACACCAATGAAAATACAAGTGGATTTTATTTAATACATGGTTTTAATTGAAAACAAAATGAAATCTGAATTATGTTACATAAAGAATAAATAAATTTGACAATGAAAACCTTGCAACGACAGTTAATAGAAACTGCTCAAAATGTCCACCTCCTACCCATTTACAAGATGAGAAATGATTTGTCATCAACTGCAAATATTCTTCCTTGTATATTAATTGCACATTCGCTCCGCAAAGACATTGAAGAGTCAACAACAATTTATACATATTTTTTATTAACACATTGACTGTTTTATATTTCATTTAATAATATATTAATCAATATTACACAGTAATAATTGTTATCAATTACTGGCTCGAGAGGATCCTGGCTTGTCACGGGAACTTGGACTTGGGGGGGTTCTGGTTCGTTTCCTTCTCCACCAGTTGAGAAAGTAGATAAATCTTCGAGGATGACTGGTAGAGGATCAATGTTGACTTCTTCATCCTCATTGTCCAAGTGGGGACCTCCATTAAGGCAGTTCCTCTGGCAGTTTTGCAGTTCCCTTTCTGCATCCGCATTTGGTGGTGGTATAAACCTTGTGCACTGACAAAAAATAATTTTAAATATTTCATCCGGTGCAGCCTTCTGCTTACTGTACACTGGGATTAGAAATTTGTTGGCGTTTAGCTCCCATTCACACATCTGAGGAAGCAGTTCATGTCCCAACCACATCTGGACTTGGTGATGTGTCCTCAGATAATGTTGTTTTGCTGACATAAATAACAATGTCAAAGTCTGTCACACGGACATCTTTGATTGAGCTCTTTGTAGAACATCCCACCCTCTTTAAAAAGGCCAAAGGGAAAGGGGCTAATTCATATTGCAAATAAGATTTCAAATCTTTTTCGTTTTTCTTGCTTATGGATGTGCATTGGAGTAGCAAGAAATGATCCACAGACGATTTTCGTAGTTGAGCTTGATTGACAAGCTTATAGTTCAAATTGAGTTCTTGATTTTTCTGAGACAGTTTGATATCATAGTGTATAAAAACTTATACTGGCTTGCATGTTATGCTCATGCATTACAGGACTAACTCATAATAGTATATATAAACCAAAAATAGTCTGTAGTTGGCTTGGGCCTCATTTTTAGTTGAACAATAACTAAATCTTACTTTTATTCTGGTTTAAATTAATTGACCGAGCTTAAGCGAGGTCTCCGTTTTAACTCGACCGTTCGGCATTTCGTCTGTGTGTCTGTCTCACGATTACGGCCAAACGCCTTGACCGATTTTGAGGATTTTTTGCATGAATGTTCCTTATTCCTAGGCCAAGCCATGTATATATACGGTTTTTTTCCATTTTTCATTTTTAACCCATTAAATAAAATTAAAATGGCGGCCGGACCGTTTCTCTCAGTGTAAGCTTTTTCCCAAAGCCAGTTTGTGGCTTAACCGTAAGTCGAATTTAAAAACTAATAACATTTTGCTAGAAGCAAATTAAATTTTAAACAAAATTGTATTCTTGAATTTTTTCCGTATCTCTAACGGTAAGCTCACAAAATGGCCGTAAACAAATTTTTGTATTTCAACCATGTTTTTATACGTTTATTCCAAACCAATTCAAAAGTGTTCAATAGCTTTTTTGTAGATAAAGGTTTAAAGAATTCATATATGTCAGTAAAAAAATTATTGAAGTAAAATTAAGGAAGTTATTAGCTCAAGAAACAATCACGTTCAGTAACGAAAGGAAAATGTTTAACTTTAGGCTTACATAAAAAGTAGTAAAAATTATTGTAATTTTTTTCATAAATGTAAAAATAATTTTTTTCATAAATGTAAAAAAGTTTCGTAATTTAGTTCTAAATAGAATTGTATACAAATATTTATCAATTTCAAATTTCTTATTCAAGACTGCTAACAAAACTAGGCCTATTTTGAATAGTAATTTAGGAATATATCATTTGCCCAAAAATTACCTATTATTATAAGAAAGTGTAGAGGATAAATCAAAGAGTTGAACTGTATACCTGTAAATTATCATTGTAAATTTCATAAAAGTATTTGACTTAGCTTTACTTGAATTACAAAATGAGATGAAACAAATGAAACCTCGCGGCGATAAAGGACATACAAAAAATTTCCGTAGGACAGCGTGGGAAGTGTTAGTACATGGTTGAGATCACTATCACGACGTTTTAACATCGTTTGTTTTCATTATTTCTAATATTGAAATATGATATCGAACTTAAGTTAACTTATGAGTTAAGTTTGAGTCATTTAAGTATGAAAATATTTAATTGTATGTTGTCCCTCTATAACGCTATATTTTTAGCTAACTTAAGCATTATTAACCTAAATAAAACACAATGCCTCTAAAAGAAAATCTTTAGCAGTTAAAGCTCAAGAAAAGAAATAAAAACGAGAACTAGAAATCCCGGAATCGTGGGAATTGTAAATAATGTTTCACTGGCTAAACCTTGTGCCTACTTCCTTACTGGCACACTATTTTTAACCTAAGCTCAAAACCACATTTGTTATTTCAACGAGCGAGGTCTACTGTTCACAGAACTACTAGTTAGAAATCACTCTCTGTTTAAGTTCTTTATGTGTTACTTATACCATTGACTATATAAGTATTAGACTAACCGAGCTAACGGGCGGTCTGTACCGCAGTCCAGGACCATCAGTAGACGTAGTACAGGACCATCTCGCAAGGAGTCGTAAGGAGCAGCACCGGTTTTTGGCAAAAGACAGAAACTTGTACATCTGCATAACATAGCAGAAAACGTACTGGTTTTCATTATTAGAGTGAACTAAAGGTTGTTGTTGTCACTGAAGCTGCCTACTTGATGTTGGCTTTTGATGTTAGCTTTAAAAAAACTTCAAAATCGTTCCTTTGATGTTTATTGCGTTTATTACTCTACCACTCATCTTACTAATATAATAATTCTACTGAAACGTTCACCCTTTAACGTTTGGTAACCCTATTGATATCTATTTCTGAAGATCTACCGTGCCGATTTTAGTTCTGTTTGTTATAAATGACAGAAAATGTTGTCATTATTATAAAAAAATTATGAAATGTCAATTTTATTTCATTGGCATATTTAAAAGGGCACTTTTTAAGTTTTTGGGGTTTTATATTAAAATCCTATTATTTCTGAAGATCTACTGGCCGATTTTAGTGCTGTTTGTTTTAAATGACAGAAAACGTTGTCATTACTATAAAAAATGTCAATTTTATTTCATGGGCATGTTTAAAAGGGCACTTTTTTAGTTTTATGTTAAAATCCTATTGATAGCTATTTCTGAAGATCTACCGGACCGATTTTAGCGCCGTTTGTTTTAAATGACAGACAATGTTGTCATTATTATAAAAAAATTATGAAATGTCAATATTTTTTTATGGTTTTTAAAAAAATGGCACTTTTTGAGTTTTTTTGTTTGTTTTATGTTAAAATCCTATAGATAGCTATTTCTGAAGATGTACCGGGCCGATTTTAGTGCTGTTTGTTTTAAATGACAGAAAATGTTGACATTATTATAAAAAATTATGAAATGTCAATTTTATTTAATGTGTATATTTAAAAGGGAACTTTTTGGCTTTTATGTTAAAATCCTATTGGTAGCTATTTCTGAAGATCTACCGTTCCGATTTTAGTGCTGTTTGTTTAAAATGACAGAAAATGTTATCATTATTATTAAAACATTATTGAATATCAATTATATTTCATCGGTATATTTATAAGGGCACTTTTCGAGTTTTTTTTTATTTAGTTTAAAACCTTTTCCGGTTGAGATCGGTTTCTGGAGATCAACCTGGTCGATGGTGCGGTTTGATTTAAATGAAAGAAAATGTTGTCATTATTATAATAAAATTAAGAAATGTCATTTTTATTTCATCAATATATTTATAAGGTCAATTTTAGATTTTTTTTAGTTTTAGGTTTTTTATTGATAACTATTTCTGGAGTTCTGCGTGTCCGATTTTCGTGTCGTTAGTTTTAAATGAAAGAAAATCTCATTATTTTAATTAAACAAATTATTAAATGTTATTTTTTCAATTATTTTGCACTTTTGAGTTTTTTGTTTTTAGGTTAAAACCTTATTTTTTACTATGATTTTAGTTTTTTCCCAGTGAAAACTTCATTAGGTTGGGCACTTTTTGCATGGAGAAAAATGATTGAACTCCCTTCACCGTCATCGTCATCGCACTTACACGACATTTTTTAAGGCTCCGTCACATCTCCGCAATTATTTAAGGTTCTGTTGCATCCCCGCAAATATTTAAGGCTACGCCGCATCTCCGCAATTATTTAAGACACAGTCGCATCCCCGAAATTATTTAAGTCTCTATCGGATCTCTACAATTATTTAAGGCTCTGTTGCATCTCCGCAATTATTTAAGACACAGTTGCATTCCCGCAATTATTTAAAGCTTCATCGGATCTCCACAATTATGTAAGGCTCCGTCGCTTTTCCACAATTATTTAAGGCTCCATCGCTTCTCCGCAATTATTTAAGATCTCATTACAACATTATACATTATTAAAAAAATACTTCTTAATAACTCGAAAATAAAGTTAACTATATGAACCTAAAATCTTTTCACTTCTGACGGCAGACCCACGACTGCCTGTTTTTAAAATGTCATTTTTATTTCATCAGTGCATTTATAAGGGCACATTTTGAGTTTTGGTGGTTTTAGGTTAAAACCCTTTTGATTTTATACCTATTTCTGGAGATCTATATGGCCAATTTTAGTGGTGTTTATTCAAAATAAAAGGGAATATTGTATTTATTATCAAAATGTCATGAAAAGTAATTTGTATTTCATCGGTATTCTTATAAATTTACTTTTTGAGGTTTTTTGGTTTTAGATTAAAACACTTATACGACATATTTATGAAGATCTTCCGGGCCCATTTTAGTTCTGTTTATTTGAAATAAAAAGAAAATATTATTGTTATTATTATAAAAAAGTTATGAAAAGTAATTTGTACTTCATCCTAATACTTCTTATAAGGACACTTTTTGAGGTTTTTTGGTTCTAGATTAAACCCTATTGATACCTATTTCTGGAAATCTATGCAACCTATTTTCGTGCGGTTTGTTTTAAATGAAAGTAAATGTAATTATTATCAACAAAATAAGAATTGTCATTTTTATTTCATCGTTTATTTATTAATTACTTGTTAATTTATTTATTACTGTTATTTTTATAATTAATTATTATAATAATTTCCAGGAAAAAACAGTTTATTAGGGGGTTTTCTTGCTATGGACATAACGGTTGGGAATTAATGACGCACACGTTGTTTTGTAACTATAAACAGAGTTATTCTCATAAACACATTTCCATAGATTTAGTTTGCTATTGACACTTTTCAAAAATATTTTTAATCTAAATTTATTTAATAACATAAATTTACTTTCTATTGGGGTAATGAACGCATTAAAATATACTGAGTTTTTTTAGTTGTTTTGCTCACCACATTAGGTGACCAAGTGACGTAGCCAGTATTTTGTAAAGGGAGGTGTCTGGCCTAAAGTGGCCTACCGGGGGAAGAGGGGGAACCGGGGTGGAAAGGGAAGGGACGGACCCTGAGGCCCTGAAAACAGTGTTTTGATACCATTTTTAACTGACAAATGCATATAAAAAATACGTTTTTATATAAAAAAAAAATACAAACTTAGAATCCCAAAGAATGGATTCGTTTCTAAAGGATTATATTAATTTAATTTGCTTCTGAGCAATCCATTGGCCTACTTAATCAATGAATACCGGTTTATTGGAAAACAATAATCAAACGTGCGCTGAAAACGACAAACCTTTCACGCTCTCGTCCAAATATGTTCGGTGAACATTCAAAGTGTTCTTCGAAAATACCGACAGGAGATGGATCGCTGCGTCCGCGCGTGCGACCCGTACAAAATATGACGAATTCAATGCGCACGAGCGGTGCGAGCGTGTGTGTGGGGACTGTCAAGGGTTAACTTTGTCGGTACAGCGTATAGATTTAATTTACTTTTTGTACAACTGGTAAAACATTTATCTTTAAAGTGCAGTTCACACACAACTTTGCGGCTTAGAGTTGTAGGAGCTAGGGATGACAGGGTCTCATTTGAACAGTTGACAATCCATTGTTCACAAATTTCTGCTCTTTTAACTTGAAAAGAAAAAAATGAAGGGACGGATTACGACCTTTCGTGTTGCTGCAGCCAGTAAAACAACATTTGTGCTGCCTTTTACCTTTATTTGAACTTTCCATTGTTCGAGGTATAGCCGAATCATATAATTACTGAATAATCTATATTATGATAAACTTATGAACTCAAAAAATATATACACTAATATTACGTACGCACTATTCTTATTGAAGGTCTATGGTCTACCGTGCACACACACACACACACACACACACGCAAATTCTCACACTTAAACTCACACTAACGACTCCAAACAAAAACTTAAAAAAACACACTACCACTATTATACGATAAAATTAAAAACAAATCATGAAACTAATAAATTTTAGGTTAGGCACCTGCTGACAACGATCTCCATACTAGAACTGGCGTCATATCTACGCACCCGCTAAAAGCTGCTAAAAGGTTGGGGTGAGGGAGGAAAATCACAAGCCTTATCAGTCAATACGTTGCCAAACGTTGCTACTTCACTTGTTTAACAGTCTTAGTTAGGCTTACAGTTTGGATTATACAGAGTGATACAAAAGTCCGGCCACCCATTAATAATTAAAAAAAAATTACAGATCCCAACTGGACCATTTTTCACATAAAAAAAATCGGAAATAGCCTATTTTTAAAAATTACAATTTTTTAAATATTCATATGTTTGTTAATTTTAAATTTTAAGGGCAGATATTTCGGAAAATTATTTTTTATTATGTGTACTTGAAACAAGAGGAAGATCAAAATTTGTCATGTTATTAGTTTTTGCACAATTGCAGTGTAAATAATTTAGGCCAATATCTTTCAATTAACCTGAGTGGCTCGATTTAAATTTACAAAACGGATTCTGCAGTGGAGAAGTGCTACGCAGATGATCCGCTAAACATACTTGAGGTTTATCTTTTTTTTACTTATCTCACTTTTACTTATCTGAAGAATTTTGATTGGAAGTTAGTCAGAATAGATGGAAGAACAACGATGTTAAGGGTCTGCTCCAGTAAACGAGAAAGCAACCGGAAACGCAACCGCTTCTCACTGTATTCCTATCTAAACAGTGCAATTTCTTGCAGCTGAACGCTTTGACATTGCCTCATTTCAAACCATTTTGTAAGTCTATCTTTTGTAATTGAGTGTTGAAAAAAAAAACTGAATATTCTTTATACAATTTCGGATCCGGCTTTACAAATTATTTTTCATTATTAATTTTTTATTGTGTTAGGAAAAAAATTCAAACTTTGTAGTTACAAAATATCAATTATATAACAAATCAAAAGCATTTAAAAAAATGTAAATTGCAAGACGCATGCGTATTGTGACTTTGCTTAAAATGAGACCTTGCAAACAATTTTATGATAAAGAGTGAACGAAATAAATGGTTCGAAATTTAACAATGCTCTTATGGGATAAAAATCCAAGATGGCCGCCACTATAGCAGACCCTTAATTTACCGCAATGTGCAGAAAAATAATGCAAAAAGTAGTAAACGTTGCAATGCCTTGTTTATTTCCGCGAACATTTGTGAAGCTTCGTTCTGAGTGGGGAGTGGGGTTCGTTTACTTCCGCCGACCTTCGATGTTATTTGTCCACTG
>JAGFPH010008297.1:0-13333 GCA_018207615.1 Philaenus spumarius
TTGCAACGGATAAACCTTATGCAATGCGTGAAAAATTGAGTTTTGTTGTAAAACTGCAAGAATCAAGATTTCATAGCAGAAGTTGAGGTTCACCCTATACTTAACTAGATTAGAATACGACAAGTCCCGGCCAACTGTACTGTGTCAACAGAGATGGACTTTTGTCCAGGAACTTGTTTCAAGTTGCCTGAAAGACTTAGAAAAATTAGTTATTTTTATACAGGAATAAGGTGTTAAATAAAAGTATAAAATTGATGAATTTTATGGGTAAATGTGAAACACGGGAGGTGGAAACATTGTTCATGGGAGTCACAATTTTGTAAAATAAAAAATGTTAAAGTTATAAAGAGTTAAAGTTATAGGAAATTCTCAAATTTCATCAAAATTAAATGAAAAAGATATTTTTGAAAAGCGTAAGAAAAATTGTATAAAAAATGTTAAATAACAAATTAAGGAATTTTTGGTATTTTAAAAGTTAGAGATAATTGTTAAAGTTTGAAGGTGAAAAAGCACCATGAAAAATGAAAAAGGGAAAATGAAAAAGTAAACAAGTTGTAAAGAAGTAAAAGTTTTATAAGATAAAAAGTTTATAAATTGTTAATTAATTAAAATAATAGGTGAGAAAGTTCATACCTATATTTTGCTAAAAATAGAATGAAAAAGGTGGTAAAAATAATAACATAGTGTTAAGAAAGTAGTAAGGGTATAAAATTGTAAATCTCAATCGAAAGTATCAATTTTAAAGTTAAAATTCAAATTCAAAAGTAAATGTTAAATTTGGCAAATTTTGCAAGTCCCAAAAACAGAAGAAAAATCTTCGGACAGAATGGAAATTTTGGCTAATATATCATAAAATAATAACCAACATAGAAGAAAAAAGAAAAAAGATTTTCCTTCAAAACCAGAAAAGTTTTCGCGAGGAAAAACCGCGGAATACGCGAGGCAGCGCCATAAGCGAACCAAACGTAGTACGACCATCACTCAAGTTTGAGAAGAAAGGAAAATGTATCAGGAATACGATTACGAAAACCGCAAGTTCATAAAAGCAGTTAAAGGAAAACTACGAGGAAAATACGTAAGACAATAGGAGAAAATGTTAGGAGGGGAGATCTAGATTAGCTGGTGGCAAGGCCTAACGAAGAAGTTAGTGGGGGTAGTACCAACCTAAAACTTAAAGAAATCAATGCAAGTTGCATGGCAAGATATTGAACAAGGAATAGAAAAATAAGAAAGGCAGTTGGTACTCGGAAGGCGGCAAAGGAGGATATATAAGCGGAGTACAGCGGGAGCCGCGTATCTATCTAACGACCTATCTCAGATATCTAACGTTCTAACGATCTATCGCCATCTATCATCTATCGCTCTATCGCTCTCTCTAAATCTGGAATCGCTCACTCTTTGAGTTTTTTCTTTAGATCGACGTTGTTAGACGGATCTGCGATGTTATAGTAACGTACTTAGAAGCAGTGTTTTATAAAGACAGCAGTAAGATATGTGTCAATCAAACAGTGAACATTTTAATTAATTATAATATTATGCGATATAATATTTCAAGTAACAGTTTTCATTAAAATTTTATCAAACGTAAATACGAGTTAAATGAACAAAGACAGTGTAAAATCAGTTAGTATTACAGACAGTGAAAAAACGATTGAACAGTTTGAGTGAATTACGCTATAGTTAATTATATAGCGGGTGCGTCAAAAAATCTATAAATGACGTAGTCTACAAGAATCACAGGACTGATGTAATGACAATAACTGGAACCACACATGGACTGTGAAGGACTACTGGAATAAGAAGCGGAAACCAAATCAGGGAAGGCGTTAATCCAAATCAGGGAAAACGTTAGAAGACATCAGGGAAAGTCAAACCAGGCAAAAGCTGAGACCACGAGAGACGTTCAACCGCACCAACGATAACCGGACTTCAGGGAAGCTGTATTTCAATCAACATTCTTGGGAAAGGTGTTCAGAGTCCAGGGTCGCAGTAATAAAAGGTCTGTCAGAAAAGTTACGATATCCCTTATTAAAATATTGCCTGAGTTAAATTTAAATAATTATTGATACTGGGTTGAGATAAAAAATTAGGTTTTTCAAAATATAAAATTATTAATCTTGTAAATTAAACATATAAAATCATTTTCATAATTAAATACTTAAATAATAAATATTAAAAAGGAAGGAATAATTAAGTATAGATGAATAATAAATGGTTCTACCTAAAAGAGTTAAAATTTATGTAAATAGTAAATTTAGTTTAAAATTTTTGTTTTTGTAGTGGAAAGAACCACAGAGTATTTTGAGTTTTTATTGAATAAATTTTCTTTTGATTTTAATTAATATAATTAATTTACCTTGTTCAAGAAATTCCTATTATCCGAGTATCATATATGATAAGTTGTTTTCAGTGTATGATCAATATTGAAGGGCGGAAACGCAAAGTTGGCATTTCCAACGAAATTTCACAAAGCACAAATAATTTAATTATTCTAGGTAAAGTTCCACTGTTCTCACTCCTCGGAGATTGTCAAATAAATATAATATTAATTACTGAGCTGAGCAAATTTAAAGTTAATAGTAACTTGAATAACTGGAAGGAATTTAATAAAATATTTTTATTTAAGGTGACTATAGGCATAGTTATCTTAACCAGAGTTATATCACCTAGGCTATTAAAATTAATTTGCCTTAAACTTCCAGTAGGTGATATAATCTCTTTATTCTGTAACAAAGTAGGGAAATCCTACAGACAGACAATAGCGTCGGGGCTACATTGCAGAGGTGGCTCCCGAACGTCATAAAAAAGGTCTGTCGTTGCAGGGTTGACGTCGCAACGTGGGGACAAAAGGAAAACAAACTTCCTCCCCCAGCGTCGTGCAACTCGTGCGTCGTTGCAATATATATATATATATATATTATATATGTTAACGTTCTCTAAAGTCCACATTTTAAGTCCGATTTGGTTCAAATTTGGTACACATGTTGATTGTCTATGTCGCTCAGACGAGTTCGTTAGCCTAAAAAATCCAACAACCGGAAGTACGTTTCTTGACCGGAGGTAACTATTTTTTGAGATTTTTACTACGATAATTATTTTTTTTTTATTTTTTTTCTAAAAAATATAAATGTAGGATGTTATTCTGCACATTTTGTTTTTTACGCGACCTTATAGCTCACTCGATTCCCCCTAAATCGATCAAAACGTAAAATACCATAAAAGTACCCGGTTCAAAGCCAAAGTGGTGCAAACTCGCGAGACCACTAGGCGCAAACAAATTCTAGTAATATATTGCGTACACACAGACAGCTATTCAACGCCTTCGTGAGTAGACCTATTTCCCAAATTGTTGGTTGAGACCCTAAAACATAGGCCTATAAACTTAATTTTGGAAATTTGGTCAACTCACGTCAGCGGTCCAGCTTCGTGTTCGAATTATTTGTGTTTCTGCTCACAGTACAGTAACTTTTTCCCTTAGTCGGTTGACGATCATTTCGTACATTTTATTCAGGCATTGTCGAACCGATTTTTTTATTTCCATTTATAAACGCGCTTCAAATTCGAAATAAAAACACTACACAACACATAAACACATATTACAACACATGCAACATAAAGTACAACATTTAGGACACATCGCACAATTACTAATTCTTAAAAATAATTTGAATAACGTATGTGTTCACTCATCCACTAGTTTAAAAACTTACTAGACTGTGAGCAGAGACAAAAAAAGGTATTTTATATAATACCAGTCCATAAGGCAAAAACAAAACAATATAAATATCGTAACATAATTGTAAACAGTAAATTGGGACCAAAAATTAAATACAAAACCTTTATTAATGCATTGTTAGAAATTAATATTAGTTCAGTTATATTTTTTAAATAATTGAGTTAATTTTATTACAGTTGCAATCACATTTTCAGCCAGTTTTTAACCATCACTCCCGAACGAAAGTGAAAATTTTAAATCATGTTTTGAGGCGCATTTTACACAAATTATTGTATTGATGATTAAGACGCAAATAATGAAAATACAATTATTTTTACTTTCGTCTACTAATGTAAGTAGTAGATGTGTCAAGTTTCACATTTCTAGCTTCATATCGACAGCTATAGGAAGTTAGTGTATTTGTATTCATTGTATATAATATGGTAAGTTATATTGCAATATACAATACAAAATATACAATACAAGTAAAGGGATCATTTTATTTTTCTAGGTAACAATATTACCATATTTCAGATATCTAGCTTCAAGGGAAATACAATCATTAATAGTTTTAGGGATTGGGTGTCTCCGTTTGCATTAGCAAATAATTAAATGCCAGAATGTTAGCACTCTTATCTAATGGGAATTAAAGTTGTATCGTTTTAGGGTACTGCGTCATTTTTACCTCTCAAGTGTAAATAATAGAAGTAATTTTTCAGACGTAACTCTTGTGCTAATTATACCAAATGTTGTAGCGTACATAACATACACAAATATAAATTGGATCATACATAACAACCACAAACAATTTGTCTTCTTTGTATATACATAGACTAGAAGGATCCACCCCTACTTGCTTCGATCACCAGCCCCCGAAACAAATGCTAACAGATTATTGTATAACGTGATATTGTCACGGAAATTACTATTGATTAGGTCAGAGGAACTTGAAATCTTGGTAGTGACCTGTATCGTCCAGCATGAGCAATAGAAACAGAGTGGAAGCGTCCTGGGCCCACAACCCAGACGTCCGTAACCACCCTCGGCTACCATCTGTGGACCTAACGAATGTAATACCGTTAATAATTCGCATAACTAGACCCTCTCCCGCGGAACCTCGTGGACATAACGTTGGTGCCTCGATTTGCCAAGTTATCGTTACCCATTGGTCCAGCCAGATTATAATGATACTAAACCAGTAATTAATTAATAGTATCTAATACTTGTTAAATACAATATACTAGGCTAACCTACGGTCGATATCAAACCAGCTATTGTTGTTCCCACAGGTGTGTTTAATAATACATTTAAATAAATAGATTAAGACATTACGATGGCCAGCATTTCATGGGCCAACCCCTCCCAAATACCGTAGAATTTGGACGTTTAAAAAAAGGCTGGACTCAATTTGATGAAATTTTGTAGATTATTTCGAGCTATTGGTTTTTGTCGATCGTAACGCGCATGCGCAAATAAAAAATGACGTTTCACACAATCATAACTTTAAGAAATACTGTACTAGTCTATACTTCTATACTAATATTATAAAGAGGTAAAGTTTGTTTGTTTGTTTGTTTGTTTGTTTGTTTGTTTGTATGTAGGGGGTAATCTCTTTCGCTACTGAACCGATTGAAAAAATAGTATTACTAATAAAAAGCTACACTATCCCTGAATAACATAGGCTATAATTCATTTCGGTAAAAACCTTTTTTTATTTTAATATTTGTAAATTTAGTCGGGAAAAATCTTAGGTTAGGCCTAGAATGGTAAACCAACACATGTATTTACATTTATTACCATAGCAACCAATTGAATAAAATAACAGATAATACTTCAATATTTCCATTAGGCTAACAGCTGATTTCAAAATTTGAAGCAACTATTTTTGTATTTCTAGCTTTTAGGTTAGGGTTTTAAAGTGTAGACCTGAGCTTTGCTGGTTCTTTTAACTATTATTAACTGCTGTTATAAAATATAAGAAATAATTTGGTTTGAACATTTAACATTATTTACCATCTTAGTTTTGAGGTTATTATTAATACTACAATTTTATTATAAATAAAACATAACGTATGTTTTTAGAAGGTTCCATTGGGGGTTGACGTGCGAAGCACGCAGGGGTCTCCCCTAGTGACTTATAAACTTATAAATATGTTACAATACCGGAAAGGTAAAAACAATGTATGCTCAATTTACCGTGTAGTGCATCAACTCTTGTATGAAACTTGACAGGATGACAGGACTTGAAATACAATTTCGATTATTCTAATCCTACATTGCAGTGTTTGGTATGTTTTCCCCTAAAGTATGATTTACTCAAATATTCATTACAAGCTCCGACCAACCATGACTAAACGGTTTAAATACAAACTGCTAGCTTTGGTTTCACATAAGCCTACATCAAAGACTAAGACTTTCTGATCTAATAAAACATATTTATAAACTCGGCCATCGGAATCTCTCTTCTCAGCGGTTTATAGATATTTTCTGAATGGACTTTGATGATGAAATAAATCTACTTCATGTCATCAACTCAAAATGAATTAAAAGAGTTTATTTCACAAGAAAACTAATACAAAACTCAATTCAATTAGTAGGCTACCGTAAAAACTATTTAAATACTACTAAGATCCCGTGTAAAATCACGTACAGATTAATTTAATGTACATGAGCAAAATATAATTTCATAATATTTAAGTTTAATACGTTTTAGAACTAATGTAGGTTATGTGACTTGTTTTGAGTTTAGAGGTCGTTAAAAACGTGTAAGATTGTTTTTTACATTTTTGTTTTTACTTCGTTCTTCAGAAGAAACTACAAAGGCCTACAAACGATATCTAACTGGTAATATACTGTTAAGAATTTTCAACATGGTAAATAAACAGAACCTACAATTAATTAAACATTTTACTCAAAGAGCCAAAAACTAAATTTTGAAAACAAAACAAAAGTTCATAATTATTTTATTCACATGCCTACTTAAATCAACGGTGTTAACCCCAAATATTTTAAAAACAGTAATTTAGGCAAAACTATATCATTGTTCAATCTAAAATTCACTTAAGCTTTCATCGACAGCATGATTATATTCATAAAATGACAGAAGCACAAACTTTTCTGATTCTATAAAAATAGCAATAAATCAGACCAATAGCCCAAGATAGTGATAGT
The DNA here is from genome assembly GCA_018207615.1 of Philaenus spumarius. Lineage (NCBI taxonomy): Eukaryota > Metazoa > Arthropoda > Insecta > Hemiptera > Aphrophoridae > Philaenus > Philaenus spumarius. The sequence goes on from JAGFPH010008297.1 coordinate 6,887, forward strand.
TTAAAATATAATTGTAGACCTAAGATGTTTTTTAAATGAACAAAAACAAAAGGAATTATAAAAGTAAATACGTTTTCAACGTATTTTTACGTGTCATATTAAGTTTTGATTTCTACCTGAAAAACGGAATAACGCGTAGAAAAATCAGTTGGGAAAGCAATGTTGCAGTAACAAGATTTTTTCTTATTGAAGTTGAATCGGTTGGTTCACCGTTCTGCCTATGTATTGCGCACGTCGCGCCTTGCTTCGTTTTCGGCTAAGTAACTTATCTAATAAAACTTCTTGTCTATGGTTTTCTTAGCTCTTTTGGCTAGTTGCTTACTTGAAAAACAGATCAAGTTTTCTAATTTGTTGGTGTATTTTAGTTGAATTTTTGTTTGATATTTTATTGAGAAATAGTTTTGAACGAATATAAACAAACTTCAAAAATAACATCTTTCTTAAAAAAAAAAAAAAAAAGAAGACATTCATTTTTATTCTGACACAGTTGTTCACGTACATATAGGTGATAGGCCTATGTTTATGTACCTAATAAAATTAAGAACGAGTTTTATTTTTAATGTTTTCTCCAAAATAAAAAATCCTTTTGTTAGTTCAGCATTTACTTTACGTAATTCTAAATTAAAACTATTAAAAACTTAATAATGAACAATGAAGGATAGTAACAAATAATAATATCACTAAAAATCTAATCTCCGATAATTCCGCAAGGAATAAATAAAATATTATATTGTAGGCATGTAGGCCTATACACGTTTTAATTTATGATTAAAATTGAAATCCGAAATAGATTTGTTGAATTTCATTAAAGTCAAAAGTATCGCATGGTGAACAAATATTGTTCTCACTCACAATAATATGCTTACAGGCCTAAGTGATAAGTTACAATGTCACATCGTCTGTGACTTCTATTTTCTTTTTCTTGCTCGTTTAGGGGCTTGTGTCCCAAAATCAGAGCTTCACTCGTTAGAGGTCGTCACAAAAAGTAACATTTTGTCGTAAAAAGTGTAATATTTTGACATATTTAATACAAGTGAAAGTAAGATCTCAAGCAAACAATCAAAATTGCTTTGTACGAAGGCCAATGCCAAACCAAAGTTTGTAGATATCAGTAAATACAAAAATGAAGAATGTAACATGTAAAACATTTTAAAATCATTGTATCCAAGTCTCAAATAGAATATAACAAACATTACCTTGTGTTCGTCGTGTCAGTAGTCGTTCGATCGTGACTCTAAGTAGACGTCTACCCGTATTAAATGTCATAATTGTGTGTGTTGTGTTGGGAGTTGAGTGTTTTTGTGTTGTATGTTATGTAACTTTTATTAGGTATCTGATGATGAAACATATGTTTCGAAACGCGTCATAAACGAACGCTGAACAATGCACACGACGGATACAATGTAATATTTTGTTATTAGTAAAACATTGTTGACAACCAGAACATTTTCGTTCAAATTCAACGTTTGGCGTTTAAATTTTTTTTAATTTTCTGGAGACCCCCAAAAACCAACCAGTTAGTTTGCATACCTGGGAAGTATTGCCCCCCCCCCTCCCCAGATGAGGTCCTGGATCCGCAACTTAAATAGCATACAGGCTGTGTATTACAGATGAGCGAAAACAGATATTATATTTATGAAGTGGAGTTCATTTTTGAAAGCTTCTCAATAATGTGATGAAATAAATAGATTATACTGCGATCTGCCTGATACGTCTGTAGCTTATGATAGATAATTGTAAATCTATATATATAATCCAAAACCCACTCACTCACTCACTGACTGACTGACTAACTGATCACAGTATCTAAAAAAACATTCCACCTAGGAACTTGAAATTTTGTACACATATTGGTCATAGGCACTAGAGGCGCACTAAGAAATGATTTTAAAATATTTGGCCTGTAAAGGATGAAACAACCCCTAAACCAATAAATATTTTGTGTTATATCTCACAAAAACCCTACTTCCTAAGAACGTGAAATTTGGTGCACATATTTGACATAGGCGATAGAGGCGCACTAAGAAAGTATTTTTAAATATTTGGCGTTTAAGGGTTGAAATAACCCCTAAAACAATAACTATTGTTTGTTATATATCACAAAAACCCTACCTCCTAGGAACGTGAAATTTGGTGCACGTATTTTTCATAGGGGCTAGAGTCGCAATAATAAAGCATTCTTTATATATTTGGCTTGGAAGGGTTGAAGCAACCCCTAAAACAAAAAATATTGTTTGTTATATATCACAAAAACCATACCTCCTAAAAACGTGAAATTTGATGCACGTATTTGTCATAGGCGGTAGAGGCGCACTAAGCAAGCATTTATAACTATTTGGCCTGTAAGGGTTGATACAACCCCTATAACAGTAAATATTGCTTTTTATATATATCACAAAACCCCTACCTCCTAGGAACGTGAAATTTGGTGCACGTATTTGTTATAATGGCTAGAGGCACACTAAGAAAGGATTTGAAAATATTTTGCCTCTAAGGGTTGAAACAACCCCTAAAACAATAAATATTGTTTGTTATATATATCAAAAACCCTGTCTCCTAGGAACGTGAAATTTTGTACACATATTGCTCATAGGCTCTAGAGGCGCACTAAGAAAGGATTTGAAAATATTTGGCCTTTAAGGGTTGAAACAACCCCTAAAACAATAAACATTGTTTGTTTTACTTTTAAAGTTAAAGTTTGTACATTTATTTCTTACAAGGTACAAATAAAAAAATTAAACCAGTTTTACTGTTTATCATGTTCTGCTAAGGGGTGAAAATTTAGTAACAACCCCTATAACTATAAATATTAATTTAATACCTTCAAAGAACGTGAAATATTTGGTACACATATTGCTCATGGGCGCTAGAGAAGCACTAAGATAGGATTCTAACTTATTTTGCCTTTAAGGGTTGAAACATCCCCTAAAACAATAAATGTTGTTTGTTTACTTTCCTTAAAGCTGAAATTTTGGTACATTTATGTCTTACAAATTACATATGAAAATTAAATGAGTTTTACATTTCGTTACGTGCTGCTAGGGGTGAAAAAGTGATAAAAAACCCTAAAAACAATAAATATTAATTTGTATGCTTTCCTTAACTGAAATTTAGTAAATATTTCTTACAAGATACGCAACACAGATAAATAAACCAGTTTCACAGTTTATCACGTTCCTTTAAATGGTAGAAATGTAGTAACAACCCCTTAAACAATAAATATTTAATTTTATACTTCCTTTAAAGCGAAAAGCTGAAATTTTGTACATTTATTTCTTACAAGATACATATAAAAAAAAACAGTTTTAGATTTTTTTTACGTACTGCTAAGAGTAGAAAATGTATAACAACTCCTAAAAACAATAAATATTAATTGATATTCTTTCCTTAAAGCTAGAGAGCTGAAATTTGGCACTTATTCATTTAAAGAAAATATTTTAGATGTAAGCTGACAAAAACTATCTCGATCGATGCATTCGCATATTAAAGACGTATCTGGGTGATCTGCAAACATCTAGGTAAAACTGTGATTTACCAGTCTGTAGATTTAGCAGTTGAAAAAGAATTTTTTATTGATTTAATTTATTCAGCACATATATCGTGACAAGGATGACGGGCAGCCAGTGAACAATAAATACCGCTAATTAAAAATGCATGTTAGATTCACTTTCGTGAACTAATGTAAGAAAGAAAATGAGAGAAATATGACAATTAATTATGAATCATGGTGATGCAAAAAACAAATTCCCTGTAGCGAAGCACGGGTATTCAGCTAGTAACAGTATAAAAGTCACCAAATTTTAATGTGTAAGCACTCAAAAACTTAGATATAAACATAATTTGATCGCGCAGCTGAATCGCTTAAGTGAATTTAGGTGAATTTCAAGAATTAAGTTTATATGTTTTATGATTTCAACGAACTATTTAACGAATTGTAGGTGCTGAATAGCTTCCTGCGTTTGTGAAATATATTAGTAGAATTTGTTTGCATATCAGCCCCCGGCTACTCGTTGCTTCGTTCCGCTCGCAGCAAATAACCTCACTTTGAGAGTTTGCATCTCGACCTTGTGCAAACAGATTATGGACCTCGGATCAGAAGATGCCCCAACTGTAAACCGGGTGCTTTTATGGCAATTTACGTTTTGATCGACTTTGGGGGAACCAGACGGACTATAGGTTGTATAAAAAACGAAATGTGAAGAATAATTTCCTATATTTTTTAATTAGATAAAACCCCTAAAAAGTATTAATCCCAGTTAAAGAGTTTCAGGTTGTTGGATGTTTGTGTTGAAAACCAACGTGTGCACTAAATTTGGACTAAATCGAACGTAAAATTCAGCCGTTGGCACCCCACCATAATGTTTAGATCTCACCATAAGAGTCACTGCAATGAAATTCTCTAATAAGCTGTAAGAATCTCTGATAGTTACAAAAATAGTTTTCCGTACTTTAAAATAATACTATGGTTACTATCGAACGCTAACCAACTTGCTAGCTTCATATAATCTACAACAAATTATAAATACAAAGCAATAATACAGGGTTATTAAAAAAGAATGGTGCAAAAGTAAGGTTAATTCATTTACATACGCTGAGTTGCAAAATCATGAAAACAGAATAAAACTATTTCTTATATTAACAAGTTTTAACTTAGATTAAAAAAACACATTTATATGCATTACAAATGCTCAATGTGAGCTCCATTAGAAACTCTGCAAATATCAGAATAGTGCAAAACTAAACGGTTGGTACGTCTGTTTCCGTGATTTCAAACAGCTGATTGTTACAACAATGGAAAGGGCGTGTTTATAAGTTTGTTTTGACAAGGTTATGTTTTGTCTCAGTTGCTTAGTTGAGTACCACGAAGCCTGTCAACAAATGGCTACTACAAAACAAGAAAAAGCATTTTGTGTTTTAGAGTTTGCTCGTACTAATGCTACTGTTAGTGTTCAGCGAAACTTTCGGACCAAATTCAGAAAGGAGGCTCCTCATCGGAACTGCATAGCTCGTTGGGCGAGGCAATTCAAGAAAACTGAATTTTTGTGTAACAGGAAGAGTTCGGGCCGTCCTCAGACTCCACCAGCCTGTGGAGAGAATCGAAGCTAAGTTTGCTCGGTGTCCAAAACCCTCGACAGTCAAAGCTAGTAGGAAACTTCACATACCGCAGTCCACGATATGGCGTGTTTTACGCAAGCGTTTGAGACGAAAACCGTACAAACTGCAGTTGTTGCAAGCATTTAAGCCTACTGACAAGCCAAAACGTTCTGATTTTTGGCAGTCCTTTGTTGCGCTGGCCGAAAAGATCGCCTGACTTAACGCCATGCGATTTTTTCTTGTGGGGTTTTATCAAAGACAAAGTGTACTACCCTCCTATGCCCCAAACCCAGTAAGAATTAAGACATCGAATAACTGAAGCCATGCAGTCCATAACCCAGGAAATGCTACAGAATATGTGGGCTGAGTTGGAATTTCGCCTGGATATTTGCAGAGCTCATATTGAGCATTTGTAATGCATAAAAATGTGTTTTTTAATGTAAATTAAAACTTGTTAATATAAGAAACAGTTGTATTCTGTTTTCATGATTTTGCAACTCAGAGTATTCAAATGAATAACCCTGTAGTTTCGTAATAAGTATGAAATCAGCTGTTAATGGAAGTATTAGAGTAAACAAGTTATAACTGCACCTTCACTGAAAATTATCAGCCAGCTGAGCTATGTAATTTAAATAAACAAATGACATTTTTTAACTATTTACAAGTCAAAATTATTTCTAAATTTCAGTATGTTTTCCGCTAACTTGAGGTAACCCTTACATTGATATATAAGTCAGTGATAAAATAAACATAGTTTCTCACAAAGAATTTGCAATAGTTATACTCGTTTCGAGGAATAAGTCATCATCAGGTTAAGAGTTTGTAACTATAACCGCCACAGATGTCTGGTGCAGTTGATATTAACGTAAGACTGTATGTACTAAATATTGCAATAAGTAAGGAGGCAATACAAATATTGAAGGTTGAAAGGTCTGATTATTTGGTGCCCGGCATTCCTTCTCGTAGCATCCTAGACACGACCTCCTAGAAAGTAAGCTATACTTCTTATAGGTATAGAACAAATTTCATCCAATAAGGGCTATCAATGAATAATATGTGGTTTTATTTAAATTCACTGTAGGGTAACGTTGTGCACATGCGTTAAAATTAGCTAGCCTGTAGCGGCAAAACGTGTGCCCAAAATAAAATCGTTTTTACAATTAACCAATAAAATGTACTTTTCAAAACAAACGGTTTTCAGCAAAGTCTGGAAATTTGCAACCTTTATTATCCTTTGAAACATAATCTCTATATTTGTAAACTTAATTCCCTCGTAAGAAATATAGTTTCCTTTTGTTAGTAATGCATAGAGAAGGTAGAAAAGATAGAAGATTGTAATATATAGAGAAGGTA
>JAGFPH010008297.1:45198-56987 GCA_018207615.1 Philaenus spumarius
CCTGAAAGCTAGAGAGCTGAAATTTTGTACATTAGTTTCTTACAAGGAGCATATAAAATAAACCAGTTTTACACTTGGTAACGTTCTGTTAAGGGATTGAAAAGTAGTAACAACCTCTAAAACTATAATATTAATTGAATATTGTTGAGGAACGTGAAATTTGGTATACGTATGCTCAAAGGCCCATTTTATAATTTTTGGCCTTTAAGGGTTGAAAAAACCATTAAAAAAATAAATGTGTTTTGTTATACTTTCCTTAAAGCTAGAAAGCAGAAATTTTGTACATTTATTTCTTGAAAAACACATAAAAAGTAAACCAGTTTTACATTTTTTTACGTGCTGCTAAGGGGTAAAATGTGATAACAACCCCTAAAAACTATGAATATAAATTGGTATTCTTTCCTTAAAGCTAGAGATCTGAAATTTAGCATTTATTAATTTTAAGGAAATATTTAAATCCGTAAAGCTGATCAAATCCATCCCGATCTATGGATGTGCATATTAAAGTCGTGTCTGTTCGATCTGCAACATCCAGCGAAGACAATTTACAAGTATGTAGATTTAGTGTTTGAAAAATAATACGCTCTTCACTCTGAATTCTTTATTTTTAATTGATTTAAATTATTCAACAGACATACTGGTTTATACGACTTCGTATGGTTTATACGAAGACGATTGACGGGCAGCCTTTGAACAAAACATACCAAACTAATTGAAAATACATGTAATAATTCACTTTCGTGAAATAAAAGATGAAAGAAAATGATGGAGACATATTACAATTATGTAACATAGTGATGCAAAACAATTCCCCGTAGCGAAGCACAGGTATTCAGCTAGTTAATCATAATATTACCAGCAAGATAGAATACCATAAAGAAATTAACATAATTAACCCATAGCGATAGCAAACGGTTAGAAGAGTTTATAATAGACAAATTGATTAAAATTCATAATAAAAGACTAAATAGAACGAACGCAAATAACGACATATCCAGAGACAACAAATGCATTTCCTCAGAATACACCAGCCTCTTGCCTAATGTGTTGAACAACATTCTCAAGAAATGTAACACCATTCTTGCATTCAGTACAAGTAATAACATATCTTCATACCTTAAACGTAGAACGGACACCCCCATCGAACATAAATCTGACTTTTACAAAATAAAATGCCCAGAGCGTAACACATATTACATAAGACAAGCCGGGAGAAATTTCATAGACCGTTATAAAGAACACCTCCCCTGCAACAAAACCAACATCACCAAGTCGAACTACGCGCGTCACATTGCTGAAAGCAAACATGGACCGGGTGGTTTTAAATCCAGTGTACAAGCAATATACGTTTGCAAAAAAAGACAGATTAATGAACGCGAATGAGGAATTCCAGATCTACAGAGCCTTCAAAAACGATCCAGACAACATCTTAAATGATCAACTTTCCTTCCAATCGCATCGTTTTATGATGCGGTTTTAAATCATTTAAAAGCGAATGACAGAGGTCGTTATCATTTGATCTGTTAACTCTTGCCGGCAGTACTAGTTATGGGCAAAACGATTCTTTTCATTGAATTAAATCATTTGAATCAACTCACTCAAAAGAATTGAATAAAGAATCGATTCATTTCGTTCATTTGATTCATGACATCATCACTACCACAACTCACTCGTTCGTCTATGTCGGATGGTTTGGCGCCTTTTTATCTTAATCTATAATACACCTCGCCTGGTTAGTTCGTTACTACCGTAACTGATTATTTGTTATAGCTTTAGAATAAATTGTAGATATCTTTTTAAACCGTTCAATATTTATTAGTGATGTTGGATTAAATTAATAAACACTTTTTTTCTTTTATGACACAACATTTTGTTTACAAAAGTTAATAATTAACTGTAAAATACCATTTTAATTTTATAGTGTTTGTACTTATCTCGTATAAATATTTATAGAGAATTATTGGGATTTGAATTAAATTTAAATTAATAATAAATATATTTTTACTTTATTTTAAAATAATTGAATCAATTTTATTTGAATAGGATAGTAATGAATCATAGCAGACTCGACTAATGACTAAGCGTATTACTGCGTATGAATCTGAAGTCGTTCGTTTGATTCATTTGAATCAAATTGATTCAGTTATTCATTGAGTTGGGTAGTTGAATTTATTCGTTCACCAAAAGAAACGATTTATTTTCGAATCGAGTCATGAATCAATCGATTTATCTGCTGATTCGTTCAAATTGAACGAATCGTTCGTGTATCGCACATCACTAGGCAGTACTCCGACAGACATGACTGAGTGCACTACGGAGTCAGACACGATGATGTTTATTTGTTTTAGTATTTGTGTTGTGTGTTTTTGTTAAAGTTTGACGAGCTCCTCCGAGTGAAATAAGTAGTATCTGATGATGGGGTCAAGACCTCGAAACTAGTCAAGAATTAACCCACCTGAAGTCACAAGGCGGACCTACAAGGTAATAATGAATATATTATTATTTATTTGTGACTGATGGGCATCAAAAAATGAATATCAAAATATTACCTGATATTGGCTAAAAGAGAAACAACTAGGATGTAGCAAATTTAATTATTACGAATGGATAGTTAAAAAAACAACCAAATTTTAGGCATGCAACTTTTCTTACATTTTGATTGCTTTAAGAAGGTCTTGTAGTTGTGAAAATTAAACTTATTATTTCGCACAACAAAAAATATGGTCACATAAAACCGTTAAAACCCTAGATTTGTATAGTTTAGTCCCACTTGCATATTAGAGTAAAATATTTCAAAACATCTACATGTAAAGCACCGTTTGCTTTACTTCTTTCCTCTTACCATTGCTTGGACCTAGCCCAAAAACATAATATTAAAGCTAGGTTTGAACGAAAGGTAAATACTCAAATAAAAACCAACTTTTGACTTATAATTTCTTTTAGTTTTTCAAAACTTTATTTAAAAACCATTGACACTGTTTCAATTTCTTACAGGTGATCAATAAAGGTGGAAAAGAATGAACCGAGTTCTGGAGAAACTAAATGTACTACTAAAATACACTGATTTATATCTAAACTAAATGTTTTTAGTCTATGATATAGTACCATATGAAAATGCATTGTCTGCCGTTATTATGAAATCAGTTCGTTCGCCTGGTTTTCTTTTTCATATAATAAGAAGATAATTACTAGGAACTCAGCTAAGAGAAATATATATTAATCAAACTGTTTTACCAAAATAGTTTTAAAAGTTTAAGTCTTATCCACATAAAAAAGTGCTCTTCAATATACATTAAGTTCACTAAGTTCGGCACAAAGACAGTGTTTATAAACAATTTGTTTTGGATAAAACGTATGAAAAGAATGATAAATAATAATTACAATATGCCTACTGTTTGGAAATATATTGTAAAAAACGTATAAGCGAATGAAGGACTATGATTAGTTCATCCTTAGCATTTTCTGTTTGTGTAGGTGGAACCACAGTGTATAAGAATCCCAAGGGATGCCGGCAATCACGTTCTATTCATAGCAGTTTGTACGCATTTTTTTCTTGTGCGCAGGAAGTTTTCAAAATCATACTGCATAAATATGTATGTGTGTATTTGTGTATCGTTACTAGTCAGAGTTACTATTACTGTAAAATATTATAATCCTGCAGTCTATATGTTGAGTATCACGTCTGACACTAAACTTACACTAGGTTTGTGTCTAAAAAGTCTTTAAGCAAATTTCTATAGGAAAGATGAGCTATTACAGTCACTTATTGACAGTAGAGAGTGTTCAATGGGCATTGTCCGCAGAACAAGTTTTGGGATGGCATTAAAAATTGTATAGGGTGGTTCAAAATTATGGTAAAAATGTTTGTACATTATGAAACATGCAAATTCAAAAACAAAAAGTTTATATAAAATAGGTCCGGAAATGCTATAATTTTGGGCTATTCGCCATTTTGATTACTTAATATCTTTGGAAGTATAGAAGATATTGAGCTTAAACTGTGTATATTTGTTGCGTAAACGTTTATTACTGTAAGACAAATCAGAACGTTCTTTTGAATATTTTCAAAATGGCGGAGAATTTGTAATTTTAAATATCTCAAAAACTGCTAACCCTACAAAAACATTACAGGAGACCAAAAAGATGATTTTCTTAATTACTTTTATTTTGCCTGCAGCTCAAAGGATAACAGAGATATTGGCAAAAAACTAAAAAACTTAGCCTTTCATCTTCATGTTTGTGTAAGATCTACACCCACGCACAATGCATTATACATTTTAGTGTTTAGTATCAGCCTTGCAGTGTCAAGAGCAAACGTGATGGTTGTTATATTTTTTGTTAATGTTATTAGAGACTACACTGAAATGGGGACCCCTACTTTTATTACTCTCTTATTAAGTTGCCCAATTTTCATGTTACAAGTGATCTTGAGAACTATACAAACCACAAATTAGTATACAATCATACCTTGGGGATAGTCCATTATTTTAATTTCGCAAAGAAACTCTTTATATTTATTGTTCGGACATATTTATATTTGTAAACTTGGTTTAAGGGCGATGTTAAGGCCAGCCTCTCTCTTATACTTGAGAAAAGAAGAATTACTTTTTTCTTATTTAAAGAATTTGAAAGTCAGACAACAACTCGTAGAATCCACAAATTCCATATAAAAGACAATTATTTGATGATTACACTATTATTTTATAATTAACGACCATCAAGAGTACATGAAATAAATTATTATTGTTTCAAACTAAGAACTCCAAATGTACACATTATTTAGAAAACTATGCTGAAAGTCAATTAGCTACAGTTGTTTATGCAGCTTTTCCTGATACCAATGCCTCCTTAAACAGGAAACATCTCTGTATTGGGTCAGCATTTAATTCTCTCCGCTGTTCATAACAATAAAATTCAGAAGACCACGAATCTTTTGGAAACAAGTAAAGTCGATCCAACAGATAATTTCTTCTAGTCGACATCTATGGCGTTTTATTGCTTTCTATTTCCTACCCTTACCCTTCGCACATTTTTATTTTATATTCCATAACCAACTTCCCCTCGCTACACAGTTTCATTTCGCCTTCTTTACATTAGCTCACGATCATAATATTTCCCGCTATTCTAGAGTTGCGCGAATTCAATTTATTACAGAAATAAAATCGATTCTTTTTAAGTAACAGCGCAACGGTCAAACGATATAAAAACATAATATAATGTGCTGTATAATATAATTATATCGCCTACGCAAATGAAAATAGCTTGAAAATATGCACGTAAAAAACTCGAACAAAATTGTCATAACTCCATGTTCCTGTAGCTCTGTGCGTACAATTAAGAACAGAAATAAAAATTCCACCTATTGCCACAATAATTAAAAAAATTAAAATGTTATTTATTTACAAACTAGTAAGTACCCGTGAAAAATCAATCCGCAGATTAATTACATACACATCAGTAAAACATAATTTAGAAAAATACTATTTAAAATAAAATTTTATATAGGCCTATCTTACTATGCTGTGGGGAACTCGGTAAATGGCCTATATTTTTAGTAATTACAAGGTATTAAATTTAATGTACCTACCACGTTAAACATGTATAGCAATTTTCAAACTGTTATATAAAGAAGAAGAAGGCTCCATCCCCTGCTCACTTTGCTCAATGCAAATCAAATGCAAACAGATTATTGTATTCTATGATATTTTCGCGGGAATGACGATTGATTCGGACCGAATTTTTGAAGTGAAAACTTCTTATGGCGCGTTAGGCACTTTTTCAGATGGGTAAAAATCTCTGATTTCGCGTGATCGTCAGATATTATTCGTCATCGCCTCTGTGTTTACAAAAGAGAGATAGCACTAAATAACTCAATTCCATCACAGTCAACGGTAGCATATTGGTCAGTATCCCCGCCTGTCACGCGGGAGACCGGGGTTCGATTCCCCCACCGAGGAGGAATATTTTTATGTATTTTACAAATGATATTTCTTTAAAAAAAAAATTTCAAATCATAGTCAACATTTAAAATATTAGATATACCATTAATTGAGTTTTTAAATCAAGAGTTTGGATTAATTATATCAAATGATCGACTTAAAAACACCACAAGATACAAAACTACAATAGATGCTGTTTTTACAAGACATTTAGATGGATTTCAATCAAAATTATTTGTTTCTTACTTTAGTTATCATAATAGCCTATAGTATCAGTTTTAGAATGTACAGATAAAGATAATGATAGCAATGCAAGAGTAATTGAAATTACTGATGAAGATTAAAACTCACATATTTTTATCATTGAAAATACATAATTATATTACGTTTATTTAGAAACATAGGCTCTTGTACATGTTTTAGTTTGTGTATATCATAATTTGTATGTATAATAATGAAATAAAAATATTAAGTTTGTTAATAACAGTTTGTTAATAATAATTTTTATATACACAATTTTTTCCATGTTAATTTCAAATTATTTCTTGACTTTTATATATTGCATAAATATTTATTATTTTCGAATTTAAAAATAAAAAAACGTTGATAAATATAAAAAAATTAAAAAACAATTACAATAACGTCCAACATTTTTAAGCATAAAAAGTTTTCACCTCCAACGGCAATCCCACGACTGCCATGTTTTTTTTAAATTTTTATATATAAGAGAGGCAACTGTTAAGTTATAAAATATGACCAAAATGTGATATGAAAACGCAATATTTCATGGTTAAATAGCCCTAATAAAGTTGTCATAATTTTCATAGTGGTAGGAGTTTGAATAATTATGATTTAGTAAGCCTTTTTCATTGTTCGTGTTTGCTATTGCCTAACCTAAAAAAAACTGTTGGTTGCGAAGAATCTGATTCTAAATGTTCTAAGTTTGTTGCTAAATTTTCCAATTTGGTTCCTATGGTAAAATCTAAATGAATGCTTTCAAGAAAGTATGTTGGTTCAGTATAAGCCGTATTTTGCCCATTTTCAACCCTTAAAATCAATATTTTAACTTTCAAAATCTTTCTTAGTGCACTGTAACATAGCGGCATAAAGATCCCCATAAAAGTTTACGGTTCTAGCTATCATAGTTTTGTCTGTACGCTGATTATGAATCAGTATGTTTCTTAAATAGGTCTCCAAACTTCTGGAGTGGGTTCCTTACGTAAAAATAAATTAAAAAGTTCCTATAAATGCCAAAAAAAACTTTGTTTTCCATTTATCCGCCACTTTATTTTTTTTACAAAATAATTCGTATCTACAGACATTTTTGACTGATTGAGTTCAAACTTGGCATGAAGTTTGACCTAATTATCTATCTCAAGAAAAATAAGCGATTACATCCAATCGTGCGTTTTAAAATGGCGGCTGTTTGAAAATTTCAAGAGTAAATTACTCAAAACCCGTAAATTAAAAAAAAAATCAATCACTGTAGCCCTTTTGATTCCCTATCGGATGGTTTAACTTCATTTCATTTCATTTTATTTATAAAGCTGTTGACAAAATTTCAATTGTATAGCCATGGTCAAAGTATTTAAAAAAAACGTACATTAAAATTTGAATAATAAAAATCACAACAAAATAATAAAGAACACAACAACAATAATTAAAAAAACAAAACAAGCAATAAATAGAATCCACAATACAATAAAATACACTGGGCAATACCCCAACAATTCAAAACTAAAAATAAGGATCTGGGCACAGCTTTCCCAGACTCATTCCTCTATTGCATAAACTCACCCACGTAGTAATAGCCACCTCTCACCAACAAATCCTTCAGATGTTTTTTATTTTCTTAATAGACTCTGGGAGCCTGTTAAATAAAGCTATTCCAGCTATAGCAGGTAGTGTTTTATGAAGATTTAGTCTGTGTTTTACCAATCTTAAGTCACTCCCCTTTCTGGTGAAATAAGTGCGGTAGTCGCTATTTTGTGCTGTACAGCACTTAAACCGACAAAACAGTATTACCTCCATTATATAAATACAGGGAAGTGTTAAGTAGTTTTCTGCTTTAAATACATCCCTGCATGACTGGTCATTTTTCAAATTTGAATTTACCCGTATGGCTCTTTTCTGCATGACAAATAGTCTTTGCAATTTGGTTGAATTTCCCCATAATATAACCCCATAATTTAAATGAGAATATATTAAGCCATAATATACAGTTTTAAGGATATGCTTGCTGCAGCCTTTGCTAGCTAAGCATCGAAGAACAAAAATACCAGAAGCTATTTTTCCACAAATGGTATCAATGTGGTCCGACCATGTCAGTCCTTTGTATTTAGACCTAAAAACTTAACAGGCCTGACCTCTTCTAGTTGCTCTTCACCCAGAAAGATATTAGCACCTGAAGATCTAGCCTCTTCAGTGAGACCAAAGTGCATGAAATTGGTCTTTTTGGAGTTAATTTGTAAATTCGCATCATTAATGAACTGACCAGCTACACTAATTTGCTCAAAACATCTAAATTCTATTTCATCTAAACTTTTACCACTGAAGGTGAGAGTTGTATCATCTGCGTATTGAATCACATTGTCAATATTAACAGAAGTTGACAAATCATTGATGTACAATAAAAATAAAACCGGGCCAAGAATTGATCCCTGGGGGACCCCATATTTGAGCTCTACCTTGTTGGACTGCTCACCAGCAATCACTACTTGCTGTGTTCTTTCCGTCATATATAATTTAATCCACCGTAAAGGCAGTCCCCTTATGCAAATATGCTCAAGTTTATTAAAAAGTGTTTTAAAATTTACACTATCAAAAGCTTTGGTGAGGTCTAAAAAAAACACTGAGTCACCCCTATACAAAGAATTAACTATAAATGATATTAAATGAACAACAGCATCTACTGTTGATCTACCTTGCCCAAAAAAAGAATTTTATACCTGTTTAAAAAGTTAATAAGTCTGACCAAAAATGCCTTTTCTACCACTTCGCCAAATATTGGCAGCAGTGAGATTGGGCGATAATTATTTACACCGCTCGATTCTCCCTTCTTAAACAGCGGAATAACCTTTGCTATTTTTAATACGTGTCGGAATTCTCCACTCTCAAATGAGGCATTGATCAGGGCAGATAGTGGTCTCACCAATTCGTTTTCACACTGTTTAACTAGCCACATTGAGATACCAAACGAATCGGATGAAGTTTTTGCTTTGAATCTTCTTATTGTTCTTTTTATTTCTAGTTCACTCACAGGAAAGAGCATCATTGAACTACTTAAATTTTATATACTTTTATTAAACAAATTGGCTTTGTTATATTTGCAAAAAAGTATTGAAAATTCCAGCCACAGCAAAAGGCTGAGAGAATTTTTCCCCATTGACATTGATCTCAACCCGAGAAGGGCCTTGATTTGTGCTCCTGTACCCGTTAATGATTTTCCATGTTGTTTTTGATATGTTACCAGAAAGGGTAATTTTTTTGTTTATTTCATAAGCTTTAGCAGCTTTTAAGACCCTTATATATATTTTTTTATAGTTTTTAAAAAAGACTTTAAATTTTTTTGTCATTTGAGCACTTATTCTGGAGGCTTAACAACTTCATTCTTTACCTTGACTTCAAAATCCCCTTGGTAACCCATGCATTTGGCTTAGCTTTACAACTCTTACTACTAGTTCTAATCCAGTGACATGAAAGATCTAGATAATGTAAAAAATGTCCAAAAAAGAGTCCCATTTTTGGTTCATACTGCCTGCACCCTCCACATCTAACCAAGCCTCACGCGAGAGCAAAGATACCAGGAATTCAATGTTATTAGGCTTCAGAAGCCTTTTCCATTTATATGAAACTGTTTCCGCCTTGGGAATAATGTTATTAAGAACAACACCAATCGCAAAGTGATCTGAAATACCAGTCTCCATACAATCAACTGAAACCTCCTCTGAGCTCAAATTTGTTAATATGTTATCTAAAGAAGTCATAGATGTAGCCTTAACTCGTGTGGGCGAGTCTATGAGCCACTTCAAACCATACCCGGACAACAAGTCTCTGAGTCCTTGTGTGGTCAAATGATTTGTGTCCATCACATTTATATTAAAATCTCCCATGATAATAAAAGTTTTGTTCTCTTTTGCAAGCTGATCTAAAACATTTTCCAGACCTGAAAAAAAAGTTAATATCTCCACTTGGAGACCGATATAATCCTATCACTGTTATAGACATTTTATTCTCCGTAACTATCTGAATGGATGTTATTTCAAAGTCTTTTTCTCTATACAGATCTTGTTTTAATGTCACTTTTTTATACAAAATATTTCTTTTCAAAAATATAATTACTCCCCCACCCTTGTACACTGTTCTACAGAATACATTCCCATTTTTTAAATTGGGAATATTAAATGAATCTACTTCATACTGTCTGAATGCATGCTCTGTTAAAATATGTCTGGTTCACATTCCTTACATAACAAACAAATTTCATCAATTTTATTTCTGGCTGACTGTGCATTCAGATGGATTATTTTAAAACCCGGATTATTAAAAGAAGCTGTCTGACCAAAACCATGCCCCTATACCTCATTCACATTTATTTCTTTTCTAAAAAAATTGAACTTAATCTGGAATTTACTGTTATACTTAAATCTAAAGTGTTAGTTTCTTTATTAGACACAGTGGCACAGTTTGTTTTCCTTAAACTTCCATGAGGCAAAGAAAGTTCTGAGTCATCTTGATTTGGAGACACACCATAAATAGACACTGAAGTTTGAAGACAGGAATCAACATTATCATCAGTGTCCTGTAGTTCCCTTGTCAAGAATGTAGGAGAACATAAACTTGGTTTTAGAGATGATTTTCCCTTCACCAGCCATCTATCAAGGAAGGTAGTTTTTGAGGGAGGACTGTAGTTCTTCTTTGCTGCTTCCTGTTCCTTAGCTGTTTCCAACCACTTCTCTAGACCTGTTTTCTTCTTTAATTTATTTGTTTTATTTCTCAACAACTCCATCAGCCTAGTACACACCACTGATTTCCCGTGTTTATTCAAATGACCACTCCTGTTAAAATCATACGATGACACTCTACCATTTATAAAGTTAATAGAAATGTTATGCAATTTTTTGTTTTTGCTTGAGTTGATGTGTCTATGTATAATTTGATTTGCATTATTAACTAGATGGCTTTTTAACAAGGTATTAGGAGGGCTGGGTATAGTTTTAATTATAATTTAAGATTTAAACGAAATTGGAAGGACCTTTTCCAATGCATCTTTAATATTGTACCCATAGTTACTACCAGGTGTAACATCATTTGATCCTCCAAAAAAATTAACACGTCATTTTCCGTAAGCTTTTTTCCAATACTGTGTGCCTTTTCAGCTACATGTGCTATAGGAGCACTTGGATGTATCCTAAAACTTCGTAGTTTCCTTCAACCATGGTCTTCAATTCTCCTGCAATGTTCCTAGCATGGCTGTCTCCAACAACAATTATCTTCTTCGTTTTGTTTCCTTTACTTTGATTTTTAATTCTTAAGTTTTTCTTTCCTGCAGCTGGTACCTCTTTTATTTTTGAATTCATAATGTTGCATATATCTTGCTTAGGCAATATATCATATTGTTGTGATTGTGTTTCAAATTTGTTAATCTTTTCCTTAAGACACTGTATAGTTGTTTCTTTCTTTAGACAATCATTAAAAATAGTCACAAGCCTGCCTTGCAACTCTTGGGTTTCACACACTACATTACTTAGCTGTAGCAACATATTATAATTAACACACTCTAAATTCATATTCTCCTTTTTTAGTGTATTAATTTCTTCTGTAAGCAAACAAAAAGTATTCCTATCTTCT
>JAGFPH010008298.1:0-11873 GCA_018207615.1 Philaenus spumarius
GCTAGAAGGTCGAGTAAAATGGACAGAATTATCTCCAGATATATTTCTATGCACCCAAAAAGTGTTCTGGGGACCATGATCGGTGCTTATTGACCACTCCTGACCTTAGGTCTCACCATAAGAGTCACTGCAATAGCTAATAATTCGACCACGCAGCTGAACCGCTAACGTGAGTTGAGCAAATTTCCAAAATTACTTTTATAGGCCTACATGTTTTAGGGTTTCGACCAACAATTTGGGAAATAGGTCTATTCACGACGGTGCTGAATAGCTATAAAATGGTTCGCACACCATCCCGCATATTGGGTTTATCTTCAATACACAATGCATTGCGTACTTCGCACGAGATTCCGCATATTTGGATTATCTTCAATACACAATGCATTGCGTGCTTCGCACGCCAACCCCACGGTAGAATCCGCCGCATGGTTTTGAACCGAGTACTTCTATGGTATTTTACGTTTTGATCGATTTTGGGGGAACCAATCGAGCTATATGGTCGCGTAAAAACAAAATGTGCAGAATAACATCCTACATTTATATTTGTAGAAAAAATTCAAAAACAAATTCTTTCTCGCAGGAAAAATCTCAAAAAATAGTTACTTCCGGTCAAAAAAACCTGCTTCCGGTTACTGGATTTTTTTCGTCCGAGCGACGTAGACAAGTAACATGTGTACCAAATTTGAACCAAATCGGACTTAAAATGCGGCCGCTAGAGTGCGAACACATATATACATATATATATGATTTTTAATGACACCCCAAAACGTCTTCTGGGGACCATGATCGGTGCTCATTTGTTACTCCCGACCTTGGGTCTTACCATAAGGGTCACTGCAATAGCTCATTCATTAATAAGGAAGTTCGCTGGTCTTACTTCTTCGGATGCAAAACTACTGTAGACCTAAAAGAATGTATATACTAGAGTTCTAACTTCCAGTTGTGTTGACAGTTTTATTAATTAAATCGCACTGTTAGCCATCCAACCAACTAACCTCGTTTAACCCATGTATAATTTATTGCAATCAAAACATGTCATAAATACATTTTACAACTAGCTAATGGATTTGCCAATGAATGTAATTTACGACTTTGTGTTTGCTACGTCAGTGTTGCCATGTGTCTAAATTTGAATTATCGTACATTCATTCACAAACTATCGTACTCTGTACAAGTGACCCAAATTGAAATTTTTACTTTTGGCGTCAGTACAACACCGTGATTTGGGCTAATTTTTGTATTTATGGTGTTTTTTATAGTGAACATTATTTTGTCACAAATCAATATTTTTAATGGTGTTTGTTTTTTCAAAATAATGTTTTTCTTAAAGAGGGGCCCCCTAGGAGGTACACTATTTTCTCTGCTACCGTAAGGCTGCTGTCAGGCACATTGTTGTTACATGTTTATTAGTGATGTGCCTTGAGCTAGTGAGTCGTTACTTTTGAGCGACTCAGTGGCTGAGCGAAAAGAGTTGACTTGAAAAAGACTCGACTCGATTATTTTTAACTCCTTCGTTTGAGCTGTTCAACCAAATCGTGTGTTAGAAAAGAGCTGTGAGTTGACTTGAAAAAGAGTTGTCTCGATTATTATTTACTCCTCCGTTTGAGCCGTTCAACCAAATCGTGTGTTAGAAAAGAGCTGTGAGTTGACTTGAAAAAGAGTTGTCTCGATTATTTTTTACTCCTCCGTTTGAGCCGTTCAACCAAATCGTGTGTTAGAAAAGAGCTGTGAGTTGACTTGAAAAAGAGTTGTCTCGATTATTTTTTACTCCTCCGTTTGAGCCGTTCAACCAAATCGTGTGTTAGAAAAGAGCTGTGAGTTGACTTGAATAAGAGTTGTCTCGATTATTTTTTACTCTTCCGAATATAAAAAATAAAAAATAAATTAGACACATAGATAATCTGTATATATAAAAGAAGTTCTTACTGGCTGATTCATAATAAACGTCAGCTGTAGCCAAAAATACGATAGCTAGAGACTTGCGATGTTCAGGGTTCCTTCATACCACTATATAGATGTGCACTAAGAAAGGATTTTGCAAGATATTGATTTCAGGAATTGAAAATTGTCAAAATACTTATTTCACTCCGAACCCTTTAACAGACGAAACAGCTGATTTGAATCAAAAGCATACTAACACAATTCTAGGTGTGGATTATTCCTAACCAACAAACTTTTGTTGAATGCAATTACATTCTTTGCACCAACTTAGAAAATATACAGTTAGTTAATTGCTTTTCACAACCTACAGTTTGTTTAGGTTAGGTTAACAAAATAAAAACGAAAAATAAATGGAAAAGGCTTACTGTATTATAATTCAAACATCGTTTGTTACATATTACAAATAAAACAGCTAAGCTTAACACTATTTTAGGTTATGCCTATACTGAACCAACACGTTTCTCAAGCGTGTAGATTTATTACCATATCAACCAAATTGGCAAATTTAGAATCAGGTATTCTTCACAATTAACAGTTTTTTTTTAGGTTAGATTAGGCAAACACAAATAAAGTAAAAGGTTTCTATAACATTCAAACACCGATCACTTAAAATTATGCCAACTTTATTTTTTACTAGGCCTATTTGACCAGTTTGAATACTGCTTTACCCTATCACATTTTTTTACTTGAAAATTGCCTCTTTTCTATGTGAAGAAAATTAAACGGTTCCAGAAACCGGCACATACTTTCTCACAAACATATTTAAACTATTAATACGCAAATGTGAGCTTGACCAATACACAATACCTTGCGTGCTTCGCACGCCAATCCTCGTATCGGGAGTATTTCCAATACACAATGCATTGCGTGCTTCGCACGCCAATCCCTGTATCGGGAGTATTTTCAATACACAATGCATTGCGTGCGAAGCACGCCAATCCCCGTATCGGGAGTATTTTCAACACACAATGCATTGCGTGCTTCGCACGCCAATCCCCGTGTCGGGAGTATTTTCAATACACATGCATTGCGTGCTTCGCACGCCAACCCCCGTATTGGGAGTATTTTCCATACATAATGCATTGCGTGCTTCGCACGCCAACTACCATATTTGACTCCAACTGTGACTTCATAATTGTATTAAAGTAGGAGGAGAGTAAGTAATAAATATTATTATTATTATTGCCTAAAGAGGAAACTATTCGATCGATTTCGAACAAATTTGCAACAAACATGTCAATTAGGCGTGTACAGATTCACGAAAAAAGATTTTGAAAAACAACTTCCTTTTTGGCCAAAAAACCCCAAACACTAAGTGTATAAAATAATAAATTATTATTATTAGCTAAACGATAATTTTTTGAAACATGCAGTTTTTTTTGCATATGGTAGGGTACATTAAGCGCTACAGATAAACCAAATTTTATCAAAATCGTTAAAGCCATTTTATTATAAAATATAACTGTTTTTTGGCCAAAAAGGGGGTTGTTTTTCAAAATTTTTCACAACCTTTTTTCGTGCATCTATACAGGCCTAATTGACATGTTTGGTGCAAATTTGTTCGAAATCGATCGAATAGTTTTCTCTCTAGCTTTGTATACATACAGACAGACATACGTACAGACAGACATTTTGTAAAAACCACTTTTTTGGACTCAGGGGGTCGCAAAACGGATATATCCACAAAAATCTCGACATCGATTTTTTTGCGATCACTATACTTTCTCTATACTACAGTATAGTGAGAAAGTGAAATCTCTGTCCTAAGGAATCGTTATTCCCGTGAAAATATTACAGTGTGCAATGATCTGTTTGCATTTGCTTCGCCGTGGTGGTTGGTGAGCGGATCGAGCCCTCTAGTACCGGAACGTATTCCAGTCTAATTCTACTTGTATTATGTGTTCTTCCCGTACGGAAGTTACGCTCAACACTCCTGGTAATGACTGCTCGCTTTAATCCACTCCGCGCGGGTTTAATTAATGTACAACTTTAAGCAAGAGTTCAACAGACGCAACCAAACTGACTAACCTTCAACCGAGAGAAAACAATTGAATTGAGTCACGCGAATTAATTATAAAGTATTCATCATTTGTTCGCATCTTGCATCAGTCTTTTTGCCTCGTGTGACGTCAACGGTTTGACCGACTTCCTTGTTTAGAATGATGTGGACTGTGGATGGTTAGGGGTTTCTGTTCTCACGCAGCTGAACCGAATTGAGCCAATTTACAAAATTAAGTTTATATGTTTTGTGAAATCGGTCTACTCACGAAGGCGCTGAATAGCTGCCTCCATGTACGAAATACCGGGTGTCCCACGAAGAGGTCCCTAGTTTTGAATTGATATGACTGACGTATAGAGCGCGCTACAGACTTGAAATTCTACAGTCGTGACTAACACATATGTAAAAGAAATATCTCTGAGTATTAGTTAATTCTGACTGATCCAAACAAAATGGCGGAAAAACAAAAAAACAACAAAATCAGCAATCGTATTTTAAGGGTAAACCTACTTTTATTTAGAATAGGAACAGCTACAGCTGTTTAGACTATTTTAAATCTATCAGCTGACTGCGTGTATCCACAACAATGAACATATTTGGTAATAAACATTAGCATTTGTTATTAAGTTACATTGTAAAGTGTCTTATGTACCATGCCGTTTTCAACTGAGCAAAAAGTGAAATGTTGTTCCTGGGCTATTGCCTTTGAAAATGATTATGAAGCAATAAGGTGTTTTAGGGAAAGGTACCCAGGTGTTCCACCGTCAAGGAAATCTATTCGTAAGTGGAAGACTATCCTACTAGAAACGGGGTCAATACAGAAAAAATACCGTAGATCCTCCAACATAGAAAATGAAGAAATCGTATGTGCTGCTTTCATGGAATCTCCAAAATACGTCTAATTCAATCAGAAAGGTGGAATCTGCTACAGGGATACCGAAGTCATCTGTCCAAAGGTATCCCAAAAAGAACAAAATCAAACATTATAAAACTCATTTAGTTCACGGACTGCTTGAAGATGATCCTGACAGACGATTGGAATTTTGTTCGAAAATAATTGAAAAGACTGACGTAGATAGCAAATGGCATGAAGGAATCGTGTTTTCAGATGAAGCGACATTTTATCGAACAGGAATTGTAAACAGGCATAATTGTCATTACTATAACACAAAAAATCCACATATCTTACAAGAAGAGAAATTAAAATCAACAGGTATAACAGTTTGGGCTGCTGTTACCAAGGATGGTGTTTTGTCGTATGACATATCCCGACAAACAATGACTGGAGAAAGGTATGCATCAGTTTTAAGCAATCACATAGTTTCTCAGCCTGAGATGAAAGACTTTTTTCCCAACAGGATGGAGCTCCTCCGCATTATGCTAATGCGGCCAAAGCAGTTTTGGACCAAAATCTTCCTAACCGTTGGATAGGTCGTGGCAGCAGCTTCATGGACTGGCCTCCAAGTCTTGACTTGACTGTTTGTGACTTTTTTCTGTGGGGCTTTTTGAAGGAGAAGGTTTATTGTCATAACATTGCGACAGACGATGAACTAATGAGGTTGATCAAAGAGGAACTGTTGTTGATACCTCGAGAGTTGTTCAGCAAAGCGTATGACTGTTTTCTATTTCGTTGTCATCAATGCATTGCGATCGATGGACATCAGTTTGAATAAGGTTTATGGATCAAATAGATTTAATTTATTTATGAGTTACTTATATCTTTAATTCCCTAACGTTCTTTAGTGCTTAGTAACATCGTGAAAATTCAATAATTATGTTGTAACACTTAAGCAAATAAAACTATTTTAACGAAAAGGTACTATTTCTTTGATATCCCGCCATTTTGTCCTAATGTGTCAGAATTAACTGATACTCAGGTCTATTTCTTTTACATTTGTGTATGTTAGGACTGTTGTGTTTCAGGTTTGTAGAGTGTTCGGTGCATCTAATATATTAATTCAAAAATAGGGACCTCTTCGTGGGACACCCGGTATATTAGTACAATTTGTTTGCATTGCACCTCAGTCTCCAGCCCCGGCTTACGGAGTGCTTCGTTCCGATCGCAGCGGAATAAACGGTATCAGGAACTGACACATACTTTCTCACAAACATATTTAAATTATTAAACAGATTCACTGTGTCTTCATAATCGTAGGAGAGGTGATATTAAACTAGGAGATTAACTAATAAATATTATTATTATTAGCTAGAGAGAAAACTATTCGATCGATTTCGAACAAATTTTCACCAAACACGTCAATTGGGCCTGTATAGATGCACGAAAAAATGTTTTGAAAAATTTTGAAAAACAAAACCCCCTTTATGGCCAAGAAACCTTCAAAAATCAGTTATTATTATTATTAGCTAAACGAGAATTTTTAGAAAGATGCGTTTTTTGCATATATGGTAGATTACATTAAAGGCTACAAATAAAGCAAATTTTTATCAAAATCGTTAGAGCCGTTTTTTTATAAAAAAATAATAACTGATTTTTTGGGGGTTTTTTTGCCAAAATGGGGGTTGTTTTTCACAAATTTTCAAAACCGTTTTTCGTGCATCTATACAGGCCTACTAGACGTGTCTGGTGCAAATTTGTTTGAAATCGATCGAATAGTTTTCGCTCTAGCTCTGTATATATACATACAGACAGACATTTTGTAAAAACCACTTTTTTGGACTTAGGGGGTCCCAAAACTGATATTTCCATAAAAATCTCAACATAGATTTTTTTTGCTATCACTATACTTTCTCTATACTATAGTATAGCGAGAACGTAAAAACTCGTTGCGAGTTTGTACCTCGACCTTGCAATCTCACGTGGATTTGTAGGACTATTCTTTGCGAGTTTGCATTTTCGATTCGCTCGCATTGGTTGCATCCCGGCCCGTCTTCGGGTCAGAAGATGACCCCTCGTTAAATACCCCCGCGTAGATTTTAACCGGGTACTAGTATGGTAATTTACGTTTTGATCGATTTTGAAGAATCCTGATGAGCTGTAAGGTCGTATAAAAAACAAAATGTGCAGAATAATCTCCTACTAGTGGACGTGGCAATGCTTCGCTATTGCTTGATTTACCTAACCTAAAATTATATTCAGTTTTTGATCCAAATCAGTTGTTGATCAAAATCAGCTGTTTTAAGCTTTTCATACGAACAGCTGTTTTTTGTGCCCCTGATAAAATCAAAAGAAATCTTTCTTCTTCTTCCTTAAGATTGACCTTCCATAAGATTAACATGGCAACTTTGAGGGCCACTGGGGCGAAACCCTTAACATACATTGAGCTCATTTTAAGGGAAGACAACTTCAGAGTGAGCTCTGTAAAATGACACCAAAAACATCAAAATCGGTTAAAAACTCTAGGTTAAAAACTTCTACTCACAAAATAACCCCTAGCAAATTAATTATGTATAAGATAGATATGTTTGTTTTTAGATATAACCCAAAAACGTTTCATTCTAGTACGAAAAGTATCAAAAACTGTTAATTCCTGTCAAAGAATTGTTGGATGTTTTGGCTAACGAACTTGTCCGAACGGTTTAGAAATCCAACGTGTGTACCAAATTTGAACCAAATCGGAAGTAATATGCAGCCGTTAGAGTGCGATCACATTTATAAAGTGTCTAGAAAATATTTTCCGAAATTTCACCAGGTTATTCTGTAGGTGAAAAGTAGAAGAAAAATAATTCGACCACGCGGCTGAACCGCTGACGTTAGTTCAGCAAATTTCCAAAATTAAGTTCATAGGCCTATGTTTTAGGGTTTCAACCAACAATTTGGGAAATAGGTCTATTCACGTCTGTGCTGCAAAATGCTTCGCACGCCATTCCGCATATTGGTAGTATATTCAATACTCAAAGCATTGCGTGCTTCGCACGCCATTCCGGAAATTGGGAGTATCTTCAACACACAAAGCATTGCGTGCTTCGCACGCCAACCCTCGTATAGGAGTGTCTTCAATGCACAATGCATTGCGTGCTTCGAACGCCAACCGCACGGTAAATTCCACCACATGGGTTTGAACCGGGTACTTTTATGGTATTTTACGTTTTGAACGATTTTGGGGGAACCAAGCGAGCTATAAGGTCGCGTAAAAAAGCAAAATGTGCAGAATAACATCCTACATTTATATATGTAGAAGAAACCCTAAAAAAACATTAATTCTCGTAGGAAAAATCTCAAAAAATAGTTACTTCCGGTCAAAAAACGTGCTTCAGGTTGTTGGATTTTTTTAGCTAACGAACTCGTCCGAGTGACGTAGACAACCATAATGTGTACCAAATTTGAACCAAATCGGGCTTAAAATGCGTCCGCTAGAGTGCGAACACATAATCAAATATATACTTACATATACGTTTCTGGGGACCATGATCGGTGCTCATTTGCTACTCCCGACCTTGGGTCTTACCATAAGGGCCACTGCAATAGCTCATTTTTCCTATAGAAATTCGTTAACAAGTTTCAATAAACATAAGGTCCGGAAATGCTTAGTTATCGAATTAATGGAAAGATATTGACCTCCAATTTGGTGTACATCGCATATATTATTTCTCAAGACTATTTTTTTGTCGGTACGCCATAACTTCCTTAATACATCATCAAATTACATGAATGAGGCATCATTTTAAAGCTTTCCTTAACCACTACACGGGAAAAATAGACAAACAGCTTAAAATTCATGTTTTAATAACAAAAATTGATTTAAAAAACTTATTATATTATACTCTGTATGTTCCTAATGAAAGGCGCCATCTACTAACCATCTGTTTAACTAGCATGACAGCTGTTAGTTAGATTGTTTACACTGTAAGATTGTATAGGGAAACTGTTATTTATAAACCAATGTAAATAAATAAACTTAATTAACTAAATTAAATCAACGTGTTAAATCAGGTAAATGTAGGCCTACTCTGAACTTGCGAAATATTCGCACGGGTCAGCTAGTATTATTTTGTTACGTAACCTTTTACCGGTGCTGAAAAAACCTGAACGTTCTTTTCTATACTTTGAAAATGGAGGCCATTTAAGAATTTTTAAGTCAAATATATTTAAACCCGCTAACTTTATCAAAAACAAATAGGAAACAGAAAAAGATAAATTTTTTTATAACAAATAAATATTTTCTTTTAATTTTTTACGTAGATTTTAAAAGATAACCAAGTCATCGGCTAAAAACATAATGTCTTGTTATTTTCTATAACAATACAGAAACAACAATACTAGGACAGGAAAGAATTATGATGAGGAACATGGACATTGTTACGAAATAAACTGTGCGTAGCAGTCACACACTCGTTATTTTTAAATATATAACAACTGATACAATACGAATACAGTAAACCTCTCGATTTTCCGTGGGCGGTTTATCCGCTTTGCGTCCGCGGTAAAACATTTGATATTAAAAAAAGATAAAAAATAAACAAAAACAAGTTTTTACTAAACTTTTAACTAAACTTCAGTCACAGATAAAAAAGAAGTGCTTTAACATAAAGAAATAAAAGCGGATGACCGATTTTTTTTAACTAAAACAAAAAGTTCTGTAAATACAATAAAATGTACATAACATAGTTTTAGTTTTTCACGCACGTGCTTTTAATCTATATATATAAAAGCCAAATCCACTGACTCACTGATCACCATTTCTCAAAAACTACTGGCCGGATTGGAACGAAATTTGGTATGTAGCTTCCTCTAGGGCCTTAGGTGCTCACTAAGAAAGGTTTTAAAAAAATTCGAAATTTTGGGGGGGGGTCAAAGACTAAATCACGATTTCTGTAAAACTACTGATCGGATTGGAATGAAATTTCGTATGTAGCTTCCTCTAGGGCCGTAGGTGCTGATAAGAAATAGCTTCTAAAAAAAATCGACATCTTAGGGGGGGTGTGGGGGTCAAAGTTACTAAATCACGATTTCTCCAAAACCGCTGAACGGATTGGAACGAAATTTGGTATGTAGCTTCCTCTAGGGCCACAGGTGCTCTATAAGAAAGGTTTTCAAAAAGTTCAAAATTTTAGGGGGTTTGGGAGGGGTCAAAGTTACTAAATCACGATTTCTCCAAAACTACTGAACGGATTGGAACGAAATTTGGTAGGTAGCTTCCTCTAGGGCCGTAGGTGCTGATAAGAAAGGGTTTCAAAAAATTGGAAATCTTAGGAGGGGTTTGGGGGGGGGGTCAAAGTTACTAAATCACGATTTCTCCAAAACCACTGAACGGATTTGAACGAAATTTAGTATGTAGCTTCCTCTAGGGCCGTAGGTGCTGATAAGGAAGGGTTTCAAGAAAATTGGAAATCTTAGGAGGGGTTTGGGGGGGGTCAAAGTTACTACATCACGATTTCTCCAAAACCACTGAACGGATTGGAACGAAATTTAGTATGTAGCTTTCTCTAGGGTCGTAGGTGCTGATAAGAAAGGGTTTTAAAAAATTCGAAATTTTAGGGGGGTTTAGGGGGGGTCAAAGTTACTACAAATCCTCATAAGAAATACATAGTGTAATATATTTATTGATATAATATATTTTTTGTTAATATACATTTAACTTTGATTTGTCTATCCGTGCAAAGCCGGATCGAGCCAGCTAGTGTGCAATAAACTGATTTAAAGCACTTTTGTATTGTGTTTTTAGTTTCTTCGCCCCTTATTTAGCTGCTATCGGCAATATTGCGGATTATCCGTGAAATTCGATTAACCGCGTCAGCCAATTCCGCGGATAATCGGGAGTGTACTGCACAATAAAACCACGTCTTGAAACAAAGCTAACAAGTCGGACGGGGGAAAATAGAACCCTTGTTCGCGCATGCGCCAACTCTGCGATAAATATACCCAAGCTCTGTAGGTGCGCTGTATCACTAAACTCTATAGCGACTTAGCGCGCTATAATCAGTATACGGTGCAACGTTTGTTGAATGCTGCTAAGCCTTTGCTATATATTACAGCTTTATAGCACGGTATAGTTTAGCATTCAGTATGAAGCAGCCTTAACGAATACTGTAATTTGGTGTATAGTTCATTACTCTATGACTCGCAAAAAATATACAAATTTTCGAATATATACCGTAGTCTCCTCTCGAGACCGCTTAAGTACTGAGTTTTTTACTGTACATTAAGGGGTTTAAAAGCGATACTGATAGTACAAGCCGACAGACCAATAAATACATCTCGGCGATGATTCAATTATAAGAGCACCGTTGTAGATTATCCTCGGTCATCAGACTAGTTAGTAGGTTTTGTTGTCAAACTGACACCGCCCTATTGCGCAAGTCGGACGACCAGCTGGGCCATGTTGTCAATTAGTCAATGACTCAAGTCAATCTGTTGTACAATCCGGCAACACAGCTGGAGACTTGGAGCTGGAATATATCATTCTTGTTTTTTTTAACAACTATGTTTATATACGTGCGAGTATTTGAAAGCTGTGTGGCCAAAAGAAAGGTTGACGTGGTTATAATTTATGGTTGTGAAATCGCAGAACCGATTTTAATCAATTAGGTTAAGTAAATGCTTTATATGTTATAGTATATATTTTTAGTAAGGGTAATATAATTAAATTGATTCGATCACGCCAGCTGAACCGCTGACGTGAGTTAAGCGAATTTCCAATAATAAGTTCGTATGTTTTAGGGTTTCAACCAACTATTCGGGAAATTAGCCTACTAGCCTACTAAGGCGCTGAATAGCTGCCTGCGTATACGAAATTATAAGAGTTTTGTTTGCATCTCAAACTCCAACCTCGGCTCAAGCGCTTGTTCGTTCCGCTCGCAGCAGAAAAACTCGTTTCGTGAGTGTGCACCTCGAGCAGGGCCGGCGTAAGGACCATGCGGAACATGCGGACGCATGGGGCGCCGACACGCCGGTAAAAAGTTCAAGACCAAGGCGCCTTCAAAATTTTCCGAAACATTTTTTTTGCACCGAAAAATGTTTGCCTTAAGACGTGGC
>JAGFPH010008298.1:18625-39438 GCA_018207615.1 Philaenus spumarius
AGGATGGCGCGTAGGGCGGGTAGTGCGAGTGAGACAGAGAACCTATCCCACCACACTTCCCCTCCTAAGTTAAGGCGGGACTTTGTACAGTCAACCCTAGTTATGTTATCTTGACCACAGTGGCGGTCAGAACTCCGCAAAGCAGATTCCATCCAGCATTGGGCGTGCTTCCACTTACAACTCTCTGCAAAGTACACGGGTTATTGAAATGGAATAAACCTTATATATTTGTAATTTACGTGATACGCTGAATCTAACAGTATAAATATGTTGTAGTATGATAAATGTTTGGAATTTATACAATAAGAAATAATTCGATTTTTGAAATCGGGACTAGAAAAAGTAATAAAGCGTAAACTTTTTTTATTTTTAGGGTAGAAAGAAACTTCTAGCGGCAAAGTTGTAGAAAATTAATTGATCTACATTTTTTATTTCTAACATTTTTCAGTCAGACGTTCGGTTTGTTCAAAAATGTCTTTCAAACAAACGCAACAGTATACCTACGTTTGTACACAGTCGCACCGCGTGCTTTGTATGTTCGTCATTCAAATTAAAAAAGAACTGTGACAGGCAATGTATTTATTTATTACAGAGTAGTAATTTCCACTAATTTAAAAATACTTTCTTGATTATGAAACTTGTTGTGTAGAATAATATAATGTGGTTGGGGACTAAATAATTCGATTTGAATTGGCTTTTCTGAGTGTGTGTTTTTTTAAGTACTGTAAGTAAGCACAACAAACATATATTTCATATTTTAAATTATACCTTATACTATACTAAAATATTTATTATACAAGGTCATTTATACAGTATACAGCAACGAGGCTATGATATACAGACAAGACATTGTTAGATAACTAGACATTGCTGAAAAGCACTAACTTAGGCCTATTCGTCCGGTGGGACCGTGGGAGCAACGCGACACCTAATAATATTGGTTACGCTTATTTGCAAGCGATTTGTGGACAAACCAAACATCTGACTGAAAAATGTTTGAAATAAAATATGTAGATCAACAAATTTTCTACAACTTTGCCGCTTGAAGTTTCTTTCTACCCTAAAAATAAAAAAAGTTTACGCTTTACTACTTTTTCATGTCTCGATTTAAAAAATCGAAATATTTGTTATTATATAAATTTCGAACATTTACCAAACTGGAAGATATTTATACTGTTAGTTGCAACATATCACGCAGATTACAAATATATAAAATTTGTCCTATTTAAATAATCCTAGTACTGTGCAGAAACTTGTAATTGAAAGAGCGTCCAATGCTAAAAATTGCTTGGCTGCCGTCTAATCGATGGATTTGACACAGACTGTACTTTTCTTACAAAACGACAAAGGCTGGTGTTGGAGGGAGAAGGGCATTACTGCTTCTGCGCAAACCACGAGCCATCCTAAATGGTACTACCTATACGTGTCTCTAACATTTGCAATGTGCTATATATACAAGTCGAAAATGTTACATAATATACAAATGCACTTTTCTTATAAAAGTAAGTATATTATCTGCACCCTTAAACTCGCCAAAGATACGTAAAGTATGTTAAAATTTCACTTCTAGTCCGGTGCTGGAAAAATGACGTCGCACTCTAACGGCCGCATTTTACGTCCGAATTGGTCCAAATTTGGTAGGTGCGTTGGTTTTCTAAGTTGCTCGGACGAGTTCTTCAGCCAAAAAATCCGTCGACAGGAACCACATTTTTTTAACAGAAGTAAAAATTGTTACTTTTCGAGCTGGAATGAAACGTTTTTAGAATTTTATCTAAACTAAATTAATGTACAGTACGACCTTGTTAAGTCGGACCAGCCGGGACCGCGGCCGATCAGACGTAACGAAAATCCGTGTTAGCCGGAGAAAGAGTGTAAAACTTAAACAAAATTAAAATACACTGTACACATACAATATTTGCCTTTATTACGGAGAAAAACAATTTAAAAATATTTACTGGTCGCGATAAAACAAAAAACACATCTGTGGACTGTACAGGAATGTCTACTTTTTGGGGAAAAAGCTTGTCTAGGCCTAACCTAAGAATTTTTTCCGACTAAACTTACAAATATTGAAATAAAAAAAGGTTTCTATCGAAATGATTTATAGCCTATGTTACTCAGGGATAGTGTAGCTTTTTATTAGTAAAACTATTTTTTCAATCGGTTCAGTAGTTCCAGAGATTACCCCCTACATACAAAAAAACAAACTTTACCTCTTTATAATATTAGTATAAAAAAAGCTGGAAGATTTACAACCGATGGTGCTAGGCGGATATTTGATAGTTCATTTTAAATCTTATTGTAAGCTTATTTCATGATTACAATAAGATTTAAAATGAACTATCAAATATCCCTCTAGTACCATCGGTTGTAAATCTACCAGCATTTCATAGAATAGCAAGTATGAGTGTGATAGAGAAAGAGTATGATGCATTATAGTTACATCTAGGTTTCATTTACTCATGACCCCAACTTTTGACATGAGTCAAATTGTTTTCTTGTTTTTAAGTTGACAAATGAAACTTCCTCTCTATAGCGAGTATATTGTATACTTATTAATGTACAGTTAAGTATATACAAATACCACGATACATGAGATAAGCCCAGTACAGGCAGTTCGTAATGTTAGCAAGATTAAGTGTTCAGCCGTGTTGTTTGAGATTGTTAAAAGCAAATTCAACTGTAAACAAAGTCCCGCTTTTACCAATAAGTTATGTTATTCTGTTTGCTGTACAAATGCTTTTCAATGTCGCGTGACACAGTAATTACACTAGAAGAAACACCGACCACTAAATCATTTCGTATCTTTTGATAGACGAACAACCGGTTTGCTTACTATCACGTGGTAGGGTGCGCACTGCTCATAAACCTAACATCGAAACGTAAAAGCAATTACAACCAGTTAACGTGACATACAATCTAGACAAATAGTAACACAAATAATTATGTCAAATCTTAAAATTATTTGAGAAAAATCAATTGTACTATAAACTTAAAACTAATTATTAATTCGACCACGCAAGCTGAACCGCTGACGTGAGTTGAGCAAATTTCCAAAATTAAGTTTATAGGCCTATGTTTTAGGGTTTCAACCAACAATTTGGGAAATAAGTCTATTCACGACGGTGCTGAATAGCTGCAAAATGGTTCGCACGCCATTTCGCATATTGGGAGTATCTTCAATACACAATGCATTGCGAGCTTCGCACACCATTCCGCGTATTGGGAGTATCTTCAATAAACAAAGCATTGCGTGCTTCGCACACCAAACCCCGTATTGGGAGTATCTTCAATACACAATGCATTGTGTGCTTCGCACGCCAACCCCTCGGTAGAATCCACCGCATGGCTTTGAACCAGGTACTTTTATGGTATTTTAAGTTTTGGTCGATTTTGGGGGAACCAAGCGAGCTATAGGGTCGCGTAAAAAAACAAAGTGTGCAGAATAACATCCTACATTTATATTTGTAGAAAAATCTCTAAAAAAATTCATTCTCGTAGGAAAATCTCAAAAAAATAATTACTTTCGGTCAAAATAAGTGCTTCCGGTTGGTGGATTGTTTTGGCTAACGAACTCGTCCGAGCGACGTAGACAACCAACATGTGTACCAAATTTTAACCAAATCAGACTTAAAATGCGGCCACTAGAGTGCGAACACATATATACATATATATATAATTTTTAATGACACCCCAAAACGTGTTCTGGGGTCCATGATCGGTGCTCATTTGCTACTCCAAACCTTGGGTCTTACCATAAGGGCCACTGCAATAGATCATTTTTCCTATGGAAATTCGCTAATAACGACTAACTGTGAACTTTTTTCAACCACACAACTGAACCGCTGACGTGAGTGAGTTGAGCGAATTTTCAAAATTACTTTTGTGTTTTAAACAACTGTTTGAGAAATTGGTCTACTTACGAAGGCACTAAATAGCTAGCTGCCGTCGTTGTACGAAATAGTGTACGAGTAGAATGTATTTGCACCTTAGCCTCCAGCCCCTGCTCATGCGCAGCTTCGTTCTGCTCGCAGTGGAGTCTGCATCTCGACCTTCCGGCGTCGTATTATACAGATAGTGCCAAGTAGCGTGAAGCGTCACTTGAGCATGCGCTATAACGTCTTACCCTCTCCTACTCGACTGTGAGTCTTCAGTACAGTCACCACCAAAAAGTGTTGATATACAATCAACACGACTACATAGCAGACATGAATTAGGTAGGGCAGGAGGCTCTGACTGTACTCCGCCGCGAGAGGGGAAATGTGGAGGGAGCCGGCGTAGGAGACTTGCACACCCCCTCTTCGTGCTCCATCCTATCTGTGCACTGCTCTTTGCGAGTTTGCACGTCGGTCTTGCGGCCTCAGTCAGTAGCTGTCCCCACGGAAAATTCCCTTACAAACGTGCATTTGAAAAAAAACAGAATGTGCAGAATAATCTCTTATATTTATTCTTTTAGATAAAACCCCAAAAAGTTTCATCTAGTACAAAAAATCTAAAAAAAATGTACTTCCAGTTAGTTATAAGAAGTGCTTTTGTTAACAAACTCGTCCGAGTGACTTTGGACCAAATCGGACGTAAAATACGGCCGTTACAGTGTGAACACCTAAATAGATATAACGTTTTTAACGACCCCCCAAAACGTGTTCTGGGGACCATGATCGGTGCTCACTGACCACTCCCAATCTTTAGGTCTTACCATAAGGGTCACTGCAGCAGCTCATCTTTCCCATTTCAGTTCGCTAATAATTAACACGTTTAATACTCTCCGTAACATAACACCATTTAATACGAGGACGCCACAAGACATCCTCAAGAGCCTATGTAGTAGTTTGTATTAAACCATTAGTCGCGCACGCACCTATGCATGCAATGCAGTTCACTGTGAGAGGACGCTTTACGATATTCTCTACACGAGAACTCAGCTCTACCAACAAGGTACTATTTTTTCTAAACGTGAAATTAATTATTTATAACTGTACCCACCTTTCATCCTAAAACATAACCTTTAAACTTTACAATTCACTGTATCTCGAGACGTTGACATGACCTAACCTGACATAACGAAATATTTGTTGAGCAGCCAAATTTCATTGGTACACGATCAGCTGAATGTTAATATCCGCTCACTACTATATCGTAAGCCAATTTTGGGATCCAGACTCTAGACAATGACACCAAAACTTGTACAGGATGAAGGCAAACCTTTAGTAATCGGTGAAACTGGTCATTTAAAAGATTCGGATTATTTGGATTCGTTCGGCAAAAGACCCGTCCATTCGAATCATTTGGATTCGTTCACCATACGACCCGTTCATTCGAATCATTTGGATTCGTTCGCCAAAAGACCTGTTTATTCGTATCATTTTTATTCGTTAACCAAAAGATCCGTTTTTTCTGATCATTTGGATTCGTTCACCTAAAGACCCGTGCAAATAACCCGTTCATTCGGATCCGTTTACCAAATGACCCGTTCATTCGGATTATTCGGATTCGTTCACTAAAAGAGCCTCTCATTCTAATCATTTGGACTCGTTCACCAAAAGACCCGTTCAAATAACCCGTTCATTCGGATCAGTTGGATTCGTTTACCAAATAACCCGTTCATTCGGATCATTTGGATTCGTTCACCAAAAGATCTGTTTATTTTGATTCGTTCACCAAAAGACCTGTTCTAAGAATTCGCTAAAAATGGTCGTTACACGATGTACATGTTGTTAATGCATTTTCTAAAACTGTTACCGGGTTTACTGCGTGTCATAACGCTATTTTAAGTTCGCAACACATGTGCAGTTCTTTGAATGACTCAGTGCATGTAGTAAATCATACGAGTGCAACTAAGAGACAGCCAGACCATCTGTTTACTACTTAGCCGTGTTCCACAAAGCGTGTAATTACGTCTTAATGCGACCACGTGACATTGCCTCGTCGTGTCCGGCTTTAATCATGCGTCAAATTACAACAGCCTGCGTCACAATCAAACGGGAATAACCTGCGAGTACAAAAATAAACAGCTGTTTGGAACGATGAGATCGCTTAGTATCTGATTCCGTGCGTTGTTGACCTATCCCGCGTGGGTGTCTACCCTAAAACCACTAACAGTAACGCAGAAAATGCTAACCTTATGGTCCAACCCCGGTAAAACTCGAGTTTTAAGCATGTTTGGACGTAAATCTCGGGGGTTTCAATCAGCCTACACAGATTATGGTACAGTACTTTTGTACTATACGATTCTTTTTGAAGTGAAACGTCTTGATCAGACGAAAAGTACAGTTGAAAGGAAAGAGAAGGACTCGTTTCTACTCTCTGTCAAATGCGTCATACGCACTCTACGTGCATGCGCAGTGCGTGGCTGAACACGTAGCTTTTTCTCTAACCACTGATCGAAACGATAATTTAAACGGCTCCTATACTCCTGCTCCAACCGGCCAAGAAGAAAGAGAGGGAGAATTATTAATATTCTCAAAGCTGAAAATTGAAATTTGGTCCATTTCACCAGATGTGAAGTCCAGACTATGCCATTTTACTTAGCCTCGCATTAAAATGCCGAAGTATTAAAATCAAGTCAAAATGTTTGTGTGTGTGTCTGTGAACACGATATAATGGGCTCAGACGTCGTAGAAAACTTCTGGTGTTGCCAAAATCTTCGTAATTTTATTCCGGAGAGTTGATAAGCTTTCGAGTCGTAGCGCGGTCGGGGTCCCATTTTTTGGTCAAAATTTTGAGCCAAAATAGAGTGTGGGGTATCGTTTTATATGTTTTTGCGTATGGGAAACGCGATTTTGAAAGTTAAAAAGTTCCAGCGCGTCGGGGTCACGTTTTTTGGGTCAACATTTTTAAAATTCAGTGTGGGGTATCGTTTGCATGTTTTGGGGTACGGGTAAACCGATTTTGACAGTTAAAGATTCGTAGCGCGTCGGGGTCACGTTTTTGGGGTCAGTATTTTTAAAATATAGTGCGGGGTATCGTTTTATATGTTTTTGGATACGGGAAACCCGATTTTGACAGTTAAAGAGTCGTAGCGCGTTGGGGTCAAGTTTTTGGGTCAACATTTTGAACATACAGTGTGGTTTATCGTTTTATATGTTTTTGGGTACGGGAAACCCGATTTTGACAGTTAAAGAGTCGTAGCGCGCGGGATAAAGTTTTTGGGTTAAAATTTTTAAAATACAGTGCGGGGTTTTATATATTTTTGGGTACGGGAAACCCGATTTTTGACAATTATTTTTTTTAAACACGATACTAAGTCTCGAAAAAGTGTTCCATCTTTTCATCTTGTTTAGAATATTTAAAGTTAAACGCCTGTTAAGATTCAGTAATAAATAAATCACCCTTGACAACTTCTTAACATAATATTTGCTCTGACCAGGAGAGCAAACTATCAATTTTGAAGCCAAGTAAAGTCACAACTTTTTCATAGGCAGACTATGTTTATATTTATTTGTTTAAAGAGTTTTCCTTATTGAAAATAGTAAATTTATCTACACTACTAGTCATTCTATGTTTTAAGTTTAATTGCTCTGCGTTAACGGTGTTGTGTATTTTTGTTTTAGGTAAGTTTGGAGTCTCACGGAAATGATGTTTGTAAACGATGAGTAAGTAGTAAATAATACAGTTATACAGCACTAGGGGAAACCCCTGTGTATTTCGCACGCCAACCCCGTTGGAACCTTCTATACACATAATCATGTTATGTTTTCTTTATAATAAAAGTGTAGGATTAATAATAACCCCAAAGCTAAGATGGTAAATAATGTTAAATGTTCAAATCAAATTATTTCGTATATTTTATAACACCAGTTATAATAAAGATTAAAAGAACCAGCAAGGGTCAGGTCTACACTTTAATAAAAACCTAACCTAGAAGTTAGAAATACAAATAACTGCTTCAAAGTTTGTAATCATCTGTTAGGCCTGGAAATGTTAGAGGAAACAGCTGTTTTATCTGTTATTTTTTATTTACTTGGTTGCTATGGTAATGAATGTAAATACATTAAAGAATATGTGTCGGTTCATCAGTCTAGGCCTAACCCAAGCATTTTTCCAACTAAATTTACAAATATTGAAATACAACATGTTTTTATCTAAATGAATTCTAGCCTATGTTACTCAGGGATAGTGTAGCTTTTTATCAGTAAAATTAGTTTTTCAATCGGTTCAGTAGTTCCAGAGATTACCCCACTCCCCCTACTTATAAAATATTGTACCCCTTTATAATATTAGTATAGATTCGTGTTTGTATATTACAACCTTCGAGCCTAAATGAGTTGAAATGACTTTATTTTTTTGTTTTTGAACCTTTCTACGTAATAATCACTAATATTTTAAAGCGGTTCGTCCTTAGCACGTATGCTTAAAATTGGCGAGCGAAGCACGCAATGCTCTGTGTATTGAAAATTCTCCCAATACGGGGGTTGGCGTGCGAAGCACGCAATGCATTGTGTATTGAAAATACTCCCAATACGGGGGTTGGCAATGCACTGTGCGTCGGCCGCTTCTCATAGTGTTCAGTGTCAAGCTCACATGTGCGTCCTTAGCAGTGAACGTGTTAACATGATGTATACAATGAGTAGGCCTACTTTTAATTTCAACAATTAAACACTTC
Source organism: Philaenus spumarius (assembly GCA_018207615.1). Taxonomy (NCBI): domain Eukaryota; kingdom Metazoa; phylum Arthropoda; class Insecta; order Hemiptera; family Aphrophoridae; genus Philaenus; species Philaenus spumarius. Next base: position 27,228 of record JAGFPH010008298.1, read on the forward strand.
ACTCCAGATCCGATTCAGTTCCGAAATGCAAATCTAGTTTCATTGACAAAGTAAATAAAAGAAATTGACATCAATTAATCCATAACCGTGTGTGAGGAGGTAGGCGGTGTGTGAGTGACCGGGTCTGAGAGTCGGCCCACTCGATGAGTCACAACCTGCTCACCACCACTCACCAGTGTAGGTTAGAACATTACAAGTTGAAGCTTTTGTTTCCATTCTTGCGTTGAGGCGTGGGAGGATACAAGGCTGGTTGGAAATTCCAGATGAAGGAGTTGGAAATTGTAAACTATACACTCTTCACGGAGTGGCCATTTGGCTTATCATATTTCCTTGACTTTTCTTAAAATTTAAAACTCTATTTCTAAACTTAAATAAACGGAACCAGGAACTGGCACATACTTTCTCACAAACATATTTAAATTATTAAACAGATTCTCTGTGACTTCATAATTGCAGGTGGAGTAGGAGAGGTGATTTATTAAAGTAGGAGATTAACTAATAAATATTATTATTATCTAGAGAGATAACTATTCGATCGATTTCGAACAAATTTGCACCAAACACGTCAATTAGGCCTGTATAGATGCACGAAAAAAGGTTTTGAAAAAATTGAAAAACAACTCCTTTTATGGCCAAAAAACCTCCAAAATCAGTTATTATTATTATTAGCTAAACGAGAATTTTTAGAAAGATGCGGTTTTTGCATATGGTAGGGTACATTACAGACTACAAATAAACCAAATTTTATCAAAATCGTTTGATCCATTTTTTTATTAAAAAAAATAATAACTGATTTTTTGGGGTTTTTTTGCCAAAAAGGGGGTTGTTTTTCAAAAAATTTCAAAACCGTTTTTCGTGCATCTATACAGGCCTACTTGACATGTCTGGTACAAATTTGTTTGAAATCGATCGAATATTTTTCGCTCTAGCTTTGTATGCATACAGACAGACATTTTGTAAAAACCACTTTTTGGACTCAGGGGGTCCCAAAACGGATATTTCCACAAAAATCTCAACATGGATGTTTTTTGCGATCACTATACTTTCTGTATACTATAGTACAGTGAGAAAGTAAAAATGGTTATACGATTTACACTCTTTCTTTTCTATCAATTTTTACTTTCTTTTGACCCCATAAGAAATATATTTTTAAATTTTCGTATTTTTATCTGTAGTTTTTGCTCTACGTCGATTTTATGCCAGTCAGTCATTCATTCAGGACAAAGCCTCGTTGCATTCTTTATTTCATTGCCTTTGATTTGATATAACACTCAATTGGCTTACAAACTATTAGGGTACGAACAGAACAAGTGGGTCGCGGTGGAGATGGAGGTCGCGGTAGCGGTCGATGTCGACATCGATGTAAAAGAAACACATTGTAGTGAATGGAAGAGAACAGAGCAGATAAGTCGCGGTGGAGGTTTAGCGCGATACCATCCAGGAGGTTTACATCGATGTTTTTGAAAATCAAATGAGTTCGTTTTTACATGGTTGCCTACAAGGTTGCTTCCCTGTGATTGGTGCGGTCAAGGCCAAGTTGCCATCCCCCTCCACAGCAGCTCGCATATAACACGTCTGGCGTCTGTCATTCCGTGCGCTAGCTCGACTGAGCAGCGCAGGTAACCTCCTTGCTATGTGCTGTCGACATTGACCGCGACTTAACTAGTAGCATCCACCGCGACCCACTTGTTCTGTTCTTACCCTTAGGGTTTTTAACCTCCCGATTTACAACCCCTTCCCCCCCCTAACGTTTTTATTTTGTGTATCTGGTGACTATCACTATTTCAGCCCTTTAGTCAAACAGTCTCTGTGGTAAACAGACCGGCACCTTTGCGATTGGCTTTAATGTTTAATTTTCGTTTCTACTTCTGGGTTTTCTCTGGTTAATCGGTAAACAATCAAATCATGATACAGTACATCACAGATAACCTCCTTGCTATCAATACCGCTCCTCCAGCTAAGTACATTTCTATTTCTATTACCAGTGTAATTACTTGGAATTGCCATCAGCTGATGGTTCGTTGCTTTCGCCTGAAGAAATAACTCTAACAAAGCTCTAATGACCAAACCGCTTCGACGCTTTTATTAAATCGATGGTTCCATGTTTGCCGAAAGGAAGGAAATGACCGCCCTGTCTGACAATTATAGTAAAAGCGCGTTTCTATGATTGTCGTTTTGTACAGGATACAATCAACTATAAAGTGCATCGAAGTTGGTATAATTCTGGTGGAACACGCGATCCAATCGGTTGTAATTCGAATGTTTAGGCGGGCATTTCCGTTTATTCGGTGTGAACTGAAATTAGTAGGTTTAGGTATTGCGGAAGATATTTTTGCAACTTTGTGGATATGTTCATAAAATTCTCGAGTTCGTACCGCTGAAAAATCGCTGTAAAACACATAAAATTGATGAAATAATTCGACCACGCAGCTGAACCGCTGACGTGAGTTGAGCGAATTTCCAAAGTTTGTATGTTTTAGGGTTCCAACCGCTATTTGGGAAATTGGTCTACTCAGGAAGGCGCTGAATACCTATATGCGTGTACGAAATATATTATTAGAATTTGTTTGCACCTCAGCCTAAAGCTCCGGTTTACGCGCTGCTTCGTTCCGCTCGCAGTTTGCACCTTGTCCTTGCGGCCTCGGATTATGAACTGCTTCGCTTTGCGAGTTCGCTCCTCGGCTTTGCGTCTTCGGATCAGAAGCTGCTCCAAAGGTAAAATGACCCACGCGGATTTGAACCGGGTACTTTTATAGTATTCTATGTTTCGATAGATTTTAAGGAAACCAGACGGGCTATAAGGGCGTGTAAAAAAACAAAATGTGCAGAATAATTTCTTACCAATTTTTGGAAAAGATAAAACCCACAAAAATGTTCATTCAAGTACGAAAATTCTCAAAAAAAAAGCCTAACGAACTCGTTCGAGTGACTTGAACAACCTACGTGTGCATCAAATCTGATGTAAAAAGCGGTTAGAGTGCAAATACATAAATAGGTATTATATATACCATTTTTAATGACACCCCAAAAGTGATGTGGGGACCATGGTCGGTGCTCATTGACTACTGATGACCTTAGGTTTCACCATAAGAGTCACTTCAATAGCCCTATCTTTCCTATGGAAATTTGATAATAATAGCTGCTAATAATTAAGTTATAACTCGTAGTGTTCGTCAGTCGACGAGCGGAAAGCATTTTCGACTTCGATAGTGGGCGACACAATGTTAAGAACCGATATTGTACGAGGATCTGGCGATAGGTTGTGTTAAGTGAAAACAAGTGTGTTTTATTTAGTTGAACGGTTTCCAAATGCTCCAGTGACGTCACGGCACACCTAGTTTAATCTGTGATCGGAAGATTAGATGTACTCGTACACTAGGTGGTGCCAACGTGTGTCTGTGTCGGTGCTATCGATCTGTGTTCTGCATACGATTCACCTGTCACTGCCTGGCAACCTTGTTGACTTTATGCAGTAAAGTTGTTCTAGAAAATTCGTACAATAAATATCTACGATAATGTCATACGGCACTCTGTACTAGAAGCGGCCCCGGAAAAATTGTAAGCGGCTCATTCCATACGAATTCCCCAGAGGCCTTTCTCAGATTTACATAATTGCTGTGTGCTACTCATTACCGACTAAATACATTACAAATATATTTACTTTTAATATGCATAAAGCTCAAAATAATTCGACCACGCAGCTGAACCGCTGACGTGAGTTAAGAGGATTTCCAAAATTAAGTTTATATGTTTTAGGTTTTCAACCCACGATTTGAGAAATTGGTCTACTCACGAAGGCGTTAATGGTGTTTTACGTTTTGATTGATTTTGGGGCAACCAAGCTAGCTATAAGGTCGTGTAAAAAAAACAAAATGTGCAGAATTATATTCTAAATTTATTTTCACTCTAAAAACTCTAAGAGGTTTATTATAGTGCGACAAATCTTTAAAAAAAATAGTTATTCCCAGTCGAAAATTTATTTCTGGTTGTTGGATTTGTTGGCTAAAGAACTAGTCCGAGCGACTTCAACAACCAACGTGTGTACCAAATTTGGACCAAAACGGTCTTAAAATGCGAAGCAGCCATCTGAGGCCGTAGGAACAACCATCTATGATACATCCAAAATGATCAGTGAACAGAGTCCTTTAAATGACCTACCTTTATATTTGAAAATTTTCCAAAAACGACCCCCTACCTCACGAAAAACACTTTTGGGGCATTTTTGAGATTTGAAAACATTTTTACTGAATTATCTAGGGTCGAAATAGGGGAGTTTAAGCTAAAACTAAGGCTTTAGCTCATTTGGTTCAGTCGCTATACATTGTGCACTGGTGGTCTGCTTTATCCGCATCATGCATCTACCATTTGTTTAATGGTACCCCAAAACATGTTCTGGGGACCATGATGGTGCTCATTTACTACTTCCGACCTTAGGTCTCACCATAAGGGTCACTGCAATAGCTCATCTTTCCTATGGAAATTCGCTAATGAGCTATCATACATCCTTCTAGCACAGTCGGTTGTAAATCTACGAGCATTTGTGTGACCCAAAACATTGTGAAATTCGACTATTTTCGCAATTAAAATAATCTATAGGCTATTAAATAAACTACTCAAGTAAAAAAATAAATGTGTAATACTTATATTTAGTTGGTATAACTAATATACAAGAATCATGTAAATCTGAAACATGCGCTTTCAAAATATATGTTTCATTGCGTGATTTGGTACGGATTGGCCCAAGTTTATCGTTTCTGTTTTAGGTTAAACACCTGTTTAGTCATCATAGCCTAGTACAGAATTGGGTAAGCAATGCTTCTCTAAACATAACATAAAAACAAAACAGACGATAAAGGCATTTACAACTTCTTAACTCAAGAAATATTGACAAATTTAACCACTTATTAAAGTTGCGGCTAAAAATAATATTATATATGTAATAATTTTATTGTAATCGTAGGCCTAGTTTGTCCGTGCGTGCCACTCGCAACCCATCTCGCAGCCCCACGGGGGTTATATGGTATGGTAGCCCTCCATCCCCCATCCATGTAGAAGGTTTCGATTTAGAATTGCAAGGGTTGGGTTCGAAGAGCAGGGGGTGTCAAAAGAGTTAATCGCACCAGTGGGAAGTCGGCGAAGCAGCTGGAAATCGAGTGCCGAAGTGACCGAGACTAGATAGAATATTGTAGAAGCTTCCAAAATTTTGTATAACTCTCGAGATGTTGGATAATATCCTAGAATGTTCCAGAGTGTTGTAGAATATTCGAGCATGTTGGAGAATGCTCCTCCAAAGTGTTGTAGAACATTCGAGAACATTCAGTGTTATAGAATGCACCAGATTTTTGTAGAATATTTCTGAATGTTCGAGAATGTTGTAGAATGCGTCAGAATATTGTAGAGTACTCCAGAGTGTTGGAGAATGTTGTTAAATGCGCCAGAGTCTTGTATAATGTTCGAGAATGTTGTAGAATGCTCCAGAGTGTTTTAGAATGTTCCAAAGTGTTGTAGAATGCTCCAGAGTTTTGTAGAATATTCCAGAATGCTGTAGAATGTTCGAGAATGTTGTATAATGCTCCAGAGTGTTGCAGATTGTTCGAGAATGTTGTTAAATGCGCCAGAGTGTTGTAGAATGTTCGAGAATGTTGTAGTATACTTCAGAGTGTTGTAGAATGCTCCGGAGTGTTGTAGAATGTTCGACAATGTTGTAGAATGTTCTAGAATGTTACAGAGTGTTGTAGATTGTTCGAAAATGTTGTAGAATGCTCCAGAGTGTTGCAGAATGTTCGAGAATGTTGTAGAATGCTCCAGAGTGTTATAGAATGTTCGAGAATGTCGTTGAATGCCCCAGAGTATTGTAGAATGCTCCGGAGTGTTGTAGAATGTTCCAGACGGTTCTAGACCATCGAATTAACTTCCTGAAACATTTTAGAATGTTCTTCAAATCGGAATCGGACCAGAAGCTAGAGACCTAAAACTTGGCACATGTTACTCTTCAGTTGTATATATAGGACAGAAAAAACATTTGCATTTGGATTATTTGCTTCTAAGGTGTTTGCCGCAGTGGATTTGTTCGTTTTCGTTTCGCATACATCTATTTACACAAGCCGAAGTTTATACTTTTAAAATGTAAACATTATGAATTTTTCAAAATAAATCTACTTTTCGACTTTTTTTAGTGGAAAATATACCGATAAAGAAAGTCTCATTTTAAAGATATTTAAAATTTCATACAACTTTTCCATTGAACAAAGCATAACTTTACATACGACGATTTAAAAAGTATAAGCAAATCGCCATAAAGTCAAATTTTTCACGGTTTTTATTGTTTCGATAATCCCACAGTAAAAATCATAGTTTCCAAATATAAGGTGGTATTTTCATCTAGAAACTATTCCTCAAGTCATAGCGCTATCGGTTTTCTGTTATTTTTTTAAAACATAAAAGTGTCTTTTCAGTCGGAATACTTTTTCTAGTTGGTAATACGGAGTTTTCAAAATGAATATCGGGGTTTGAAGACTTTGTAGTATTTATTACATTTAAACATATAATTATAAATAATACATCAAATGAAAGAGCAACTCGGTTTTTTCCTCAGTCTTCGTTAGAAAGCGCTTTTATCAAGGATTTTCTTGATCGTGTTCGTCTTCAGTGATGAATCGACGTTTCACATAAGTGGACATCTGAACACTTATAATGTGTGCATCTGGTTGTCAGTAAATCGTCAAGAGATGGTACAATTGTAACGGGATTCCCCTAAATTTAATGTTTTTCGAGCCATAGTTTACGGGCCTTTCTCTTTTGCTGAAGCAACTGTAGCCGGTGTTTCTTACCTTGATGCGCTACAACTATGGCTATTTTCACGATTGGAAGAAGCTGAACCGCAAAATTTTATTTGGCAGCATGATGGTGCGCCGCCTCACTAGTATAACTCAGTATGCGATTTTTTAAAACAATGTTTGCTGCCAGGGGCCGAATGACAGAGTTTTTTTTTCCGCGCTGCCTCCACGTTCACCCAATCTGACGCCAAGCGATTTTTACCTTTGTGGGTCCATAAAGTATCATGTGTGGACTACCAGCTGACCTACCTGACTTAAGAAACAGGATTGAAGCAGACACACTGAACAAGGTTTGGGACGAACTCGACTATCGACTCGATGTGTGTCGTGTGACGAATACTGTTCACATTGAACACTTGTAGGGAAAACTGTTTCAGTTGCTCTTTCTTTTTATCTATTATTAGCAAATTTCAATAAGAAAGATGAGCTGTTGCAGTGACTCTCTTATGGTGAGAACTAAGGTCGAGATATGTAAGACACACTGTTATAATGATTACACAAAGAGAAATGAATGAACTTTCTGTATGAAAAAAAATTAACTGGGTGTGCTTAAGACCACACGTTGGAAGTGATAACTTCTATGACTACGGGGATTTTTAACTCGGTAAATGTGTACAATTATAAGGATTATAAAACTGTAGGCCTATTTGTTCAAATTGTTTATTTATATCCGTTATTATATATTTAAAGAAAGGTAAAAATATTATCTTTTAGTTACCTTTTATTTCATATTGATAGATCAAATGATTTAGAAGTTGTTAATATTACAGTAAAGAAATTAATAATCAAATATGTTATACAAAGATGTACGAATGTTTGCGAAGTTAAACAGTAGGTATCCTTCTTTAAATTTGTATAAACGAATATATTGATGATCAAAGGTTAGTTTTATATAAAGTTTATAACCCCAAAGCAAATCTTATAACGTGTAGAAGCCCATATAACTTATAGTTATAGAAGCCTACATTAGTTGTATAACTAATATATAAGAAAATTAACATCACAAGAAATTTTAATGGTTGAAGTTGTAAACATAACCCCAAAATGTAATCTACGCTGGGTTTTGTTTAAGAATTACAGATGATGGGCGAAATCAGCTGTTATATTATCTATATATATTAAAAGAATTTGGTCAAAACCTATTTCCAATCGCCCAGCCTCTCCTAATGGACCGATTTTGATGATTTTTGTTTTAAAATGTGTCTTATTACCTGTAGATATGTCATCAAGCATTTACCGAAGTCCTAGGACATTAGGGCTACGCCCCAGTGGCCCTCAAAGTTTCAATGTTAATCTTATGGAAGGTCAATCTTAAGGAAGAAGAAGAAATATTTCTTTTGATTTTATCAAGGACACAAAAACAGCTGTTCGTATGAAAAGCTTAAAACAGCTGATTTTGATCAACAACTGATTTGGATCAAATCAGTATCAAATGTAGTATTACCTTTTTGAGGTTACATTGACAAACTAAAAACAAACACAAACAAAAATCAACGAAAAATGCTAACTATATTTTAATTCAATTCAAACATTGGTTGTTACAAACCTATTATATATAAAACAGCTAATTTGGATCAAAAACTGAACATAATCATTCACAGATATGTCAAGTCTTATATATTATCATCCGTTCAGCCGCTATTCACCCGAGAAGGAGCCCCGGTATACAATCCTTCAAATTTCCCATGTTAATCTTATGCAGATAATGTTTAATGAGTTTGAGTCAGCTGCCAAATAAAACAGCTAATTTATGCTCGGTCACCTATGTACAAACGAGCAAAAGATTAACGAGATTCTTTATCGAATTTTCCACCTGCGAGCGAAGCGAAGCAGCCATCTGAGGCCGAAGGCCGAGCCGGGGTTGGGACGCGGAGCGTCCAGGGCAGAGCCCCTAGTATTAACTAATTCTTATGTGTTAATTTGATTGCTATGCTAATAAATGTAAATAATGTATTAATAATATTCCCTCTCCACGATCTGACTTGTGTCTAAACAAAAGCGTGACGCGAGATCTCGCGAGAAATCTGGCGTGACGCGAGATCTCGCGGGAAATCTGGCGTGATGCAAGATCTCGCGAGAAATCTGGCGTGACGCGAGATTTCGAAAACATAGCCAAGTCGAAAGTGCCCAACGGGCCAATAGAAGTTATCACTTCAAAAAGGACTTTACACAAATAAAATTGAAATAACTTTTCTGTACTAAAAAACTATAACAGCCAACAATAGACAAGCCAAGTTCATTGCCCCGCCCCACGCTGTGTGTTTACTGCTAGCGCTAAAGCAGCTTATTAGCATGAGATACTGACAGCCAGTCTGCTGTGAGGGCGTGTGAGACAGGTATTTTAAGAAGTGTTTAAAAAGCGATAATAATGTCAAACTGCGATGAAGATTTTTGAGAAATTTTTAACGACGGAATTGGAATTTGCGAAAACGAATTTTTTGCAGCGGCTGCCTCGGAACGCTTTCTGATTTTTGACATTTCGGATTATTGACGTTCGGATCATCGATGCTCTACTGTATATGTATGTGAACGCACTCTTACGGCCTTATTTTACGTCCAAATTTTGGTACACACGTTGGTTGTCTATGACGCTAGGACGAGTTCGTTAGCGATAAAAAACAAATGGGAAGCAGTTTTTTTGACCGGAAAATTTATTTTTTTAGATTGTTCGTAGTAGAATAAATTTTTTTGTTTTATTTTTAAAAACCATAAATAAAGGAGATTATTCTGCAAATTTTGTTTTTTAGACGACTTATAGCCCGTTTGGTTTCCCCAAAATCGAACAAACGTAAAATACTATAAAAAGCGCGAGCGGAATGAATCAGTGCTTGAGCCGGGGCTAGAGGCTGAGGTGTAAACAAATTCTCTACTAATATATTGTGTTCACGCAGACAGCTATACAGCCTTCGTGAGTAGAGCAATTTTCTTAATTTTGAAAATTCGCTCAACTCACGTCAGCGGCTCAGCTTCGTGGTTGAATTATTTATAATTGTAAGTTTACTACAAAGTAATAAATACTACAAAGCCTTAAAATCACGAATAAATTTTAATTTAAATCAGTAATAAATTTTGAGACACCCGGAAGAGTATTTCGAGGCCATCTCCAAAGATTTTTGTTGATGTGGCAACACGGTTCGTCACCATAATTATTTACAAGAAAATGAAGAATACGGCGGAGAGAGTTCATCTTTCACCGAACCGTGTCTACATTGTTGGCTGCACAAGAAGAAACATTTGTAAATAGCGATCTCCGGTTAAATTTAGCAAACACAATAAATACGATAAAGTTAGCGAGAAGTTTCAAGGCCGCTTCGGACATGTGTGAGACTAAATACATAAATCCACAGTGTATCCACTTAGGTAAAGGTCAATGAAACTTGGCACACTGGCGAACCGATCGTTTCCTCATTCCCTGCTTGACTGAGGATGACGACGGAAAGATAATGTGCAACTTATTAGAGGATTTCCATAGATGAGCTACTGCAGTGACTCAATGAGCACCGATCATGGTTCCCAGAACACGATTTGGGGTCATTAAAAATTGTATATTTGTGTTCTGACTGTAACGGCCGCACTTTACGTCCGATTTGATACACAAGTTGGTTACCCAAGTCGCTTGGACGAGTTCGTTAGCCAAAAATCCAACAAACGAAAGCTCGTTGTTTGACCGGAGGTAACCATTATTTTAGATTTTCGTACTAAAATAAAACCTATAAATAAAGGAGATAATTCCGCACATTGTGTGTATTTACACGACCTTAAAGCCCTTCTGGTTCCTCAAAAATCGAACAAAAAGTAAAATACCATAAAATTACCCGGTTCAAATCCACGTGGGGGATTTTACCGTGGGGTTGGCGTGCGAAGCACGCAATGCTTTGTGTATTGAAGATACTCCCAATACGTGGGTCAGCGTGCGAAGCACGCAATGCTTTGTGTGTTGAAGACACTCCCGATGCAGGGGTTGGCGTGCGAAGCAAGCAATGTTTTGTGTGTTGAAGATACTCCAAATATTCGGAAGGGCGTGCGAAACACGCAATGCATTGTGTATTGAAAATAATCCCAACATGCGGAATGGCGTGCGAATCACGCAATGCATTTTCTATTGAAGATAATCCCAATATGCGGAATGGCGTGCGAAGCACGCAATGCATTGTGTATTGAAGACACTCCCAATACGTGGGTTGTTGCTTTGTGTGTTGAAGACACTCCCAATACAGGGGTTGGCGTGCGAAGCACCCAATGCATTTTGTATTGAAGATAATCCCAACATGCGGAATGGCATGCGAAACACGCAATGCATTTTGTATTGAAGATAATCCCAATATGCCGAATGGCGTGCGAAGCACGCAATGCATTGTGTGTTGAAGACACTCCCGATACAGGGGTTGGCGTGCGAAACACGCAATGGATTTTGTATTGAAGATAATCCCAACATGCGGAATGGCGTGCGAAGCATGCAATGCATTTTGTGTTGAAGATAATCCCAACATGCGGAATGGCGTGCGAAGCACGTAATGCATTGTGTATTGAAGACGCTCCCAATACGTGGGTTGTTGCTTTGTGTGTTGAAGACACCCCCAATACAGGGGTTGGCGTGCGAAGCACGCAATGTTTTGTGTGTTGAAGATACTCCCAACATGCGGAATGGCGCGTGAAGCACGCAATGCATTTTGTATTGAAGATAATCCCAACATGCAGAATGGCGTGCGAAGCACGCAATGCATTGTGTGTTGAAGACACTCCCGATACAGGGGTTGGCGTGCGAAACACGCAATGGATTTTGTATTGAAGATAATCCCAACATGCGGAATGGCGTGCGAAGCACGCAATGCATTTTGTGTTGAAGATAATCCCAACATGCGGAATGGCGTGCGAAGCACGCGATGCATTTTGTGTTGAAGATAATCCCAATATGCGGAATGGCGTGCGAAGCACGTAATGCATTGTGTATTGAAGACACTCCCAATACGTGGGTTGTTGCTTTGTGTGTTGAAGACACCCCCAATACAGGGGTTGGCGTGCGAAGCACGCAATGTTTTGTGTGTCGAAGATACACGCAATGCATTTTGTGTTGAAGATAATCCCAATATGCGGAATGGCGTGCGAAGCACGCAATGCATTTTGTATTGAAGATAATCCCAATATGCGGAATGGCGTGCGAAGCACGCAATGCATTGTGTATTGAAGATACTCCCAATACGTGGGTTGGCGTGCTTCGCACGCAATGCTTTGTGTGTTGAAGACACTCCCAATACAGGAGTTGGCGTGCGAAGCACGCAATGTTTTGTGTGTCGAAGATACTCCAAATATTCGGAATGGCGTGCGAAACACGCAATGCATTTTGTGTTGAAGATAATCCCAATATGCGGAATGGC
>JAGFPH010008298.1:43896-56984 GCA_018207615.1 Philaenus spumarius
CTCGTACATCTGTAAGGATTTCCAACATTTCATGTTTCTGGTATGGGGGGGGGGATAATTGGAGAGGGTTGAAAATTTAGAAACCGACCTAAAAATCCGTCACACCCTTTTTAGCGAATTTTCATAGGAAATTAAATTACAGTGACTCTTATCATAAGACCTAACGCCGGGAGTGGTCATTGAGCACCGATCATGGTCCCCAGAACATGTTTTAAGTGTCGCTAAAACTAACGGTCGCTTTTTGGTACAAATTTTGTTCACACGTTGGTTTTCTAAGTTGCTCGGACGTGTTTATAAGCTAAAAATCCAATAACCGAAAACTTTATGGGGGTTTTATCTAAAAAACATCTGGTGTGCACATCACACACCTTTCCTTACCAAAATAGATGCTGTATCAATTACCAAATTTTTCGAGTGAGAGATTGATGATACCATTTTCGAGTTAATAGGAGTATCCGTTTCGAAGAAAGCGGTACTAACTTCAAAACGGTTAATCCCACGGACCTGATTTTGGTCTCAATCGATTTCTCACCCCCAAAAATGTCTAGGTCGATACCAAACACGGCTAGTTTAAAAAAAGTCATTTTTGCCCCCAAAAAGGGCGTTTTTGGGGTCAATTTTTGAAAAAATGGAAAAAGTTGAGTGGGGTATCTTTTTTGACATTCTTTTGGACGCTGAATCGAATGAGACTATTTTCAAGTCGATAGGACCAGCCATTTCGGAGATACAAACAAAATAACTTGCGTTTTTGTAATAACATTTTTCAACGAATTTTTAAGGGTATATAGCGTACATAGCGTGTTAAGGGGGTCTGAGTAGAGGAAAGTTTAATCAAAATCGTTAGAGGGGTTTTGGAGTAAATACCAAAAATGTGCTAAAAACTGGTCCCACGGTAAGACACCACCTCCGATTTGCTTCAAATTTACATGGGTTTAATTGTTTACGTGTTTCAAGATATCCTGTAAATTTCAGTTCGATCCGTCCAGCCGTTTGCCCTGAGCACTCCGGACACACACACAGACACACAGACACAGACACACAGACAGACCAATTGCCAAAAATGCATTTTTTGGACTCAGGGGGCCTTGAAACGTAAAGATATTATGAAAACTCGACATCGAATTTTTGGGTCGATCGCAATACTTACCTTACCTAGTATAGGGTAAGGAAAGTAAAAAATTAATATAGGAGATTAATCTGCTCGTTTTGTTTTTTTACACGTCCTTATAATCAGTCTGGTTCCAGAAACATCAATCAAAACGTAGATACCATAAAAGTACCCGTTTAAAATAACGAAGGCTGAGATGCGAGCGAAACGAAGCAGACCATAATCCGAGGCCGCAAGGTCGAGAGTTATTCTGCTGCGAGCGGAACGAAGCAATGCGTGAGCTGGGGCCAAAGGCTGAGGTGCGACCAAATTCTACTAATGTATTTCGTACACGCAGGCAGCTATTCATCGCCTTCGTGAGTATACCAATTTCCCAAATTGTTGGTTGAATCCCTACAACATATAAACTTAATTTTGTATATTCACTCAACTCACGTCAGCGGTTCAGCAGCGTGGTCGAATTATTTTTCTTCCTGTATTTGATACGACCGTGGAGAGAACCAACCACCTCAGTCCTGGAGAAATGTTCGAAGTTATACTTCTTTAGGTGTAATAAAAATAACGAGAGTGAATTTTTATGATGCGCGCGCACATTGTGCTATAAACACATCTATGCACGCACAGATATCGAGAAAATGCTTCCGACAGAGTAGACATAGAGAAGTTTATCGTTTTGAATGTTTTTGGATACGGGAAACCCGATTTTGTCAGTAATCAGTAAAAGGGTATATCTATACTAATATTATAAAGAGGTAAAGTTTGTTTGTTTGTTTATTTGTTTGTTTGTTTGTTTGTATGTAGGGGGTAATCTCTGGCACTACTGAACCGATTGAAAAAATAGTTTTACTAATAAAAAGCTACACTATCCCTGAGTAACATAGGCTATGATTCATTTCGATAAAAACCTTTTTTTATTTCAATATTTATAAATTTAATCGGAAAAATTCTTAGGTTAGGACTAGAATGATAAACCAACACATGTATTTACATTTATTACCATAGCAACCAATTGAATAAAATAACAGATAATATATTTGCTCCAATATTTCCATTAACAGCTGATTTCAATATTTGAAGCAATTATTTTTGTATTTCTAGCTTTTAGGTTAGGATTTTAAAGAGTAGACCTGAGCCTTGCTGGTTCTTTTAACCGTTGTTATAACTGCTTTAAAATATAAGAAATAATTTAAATTGAACATTTAACATTATTTACCGTCTTAGTTTTGAGATTATTATTAATCCTACACCTTTATTATAAACTAGGGGAGACCCCTGCGTGCTCCGCACGCCAACCCCCAATGGTACCTTCTAAAAACATATGTTATGTTTTATTTATAATAAAGGTGCAGTATTAATAATAACCTCAAAACTAAGATGGTAAATATTGTTAAATGTTCAAACCAAATTATTTCTTATATTTTATAACAGCAGTTAATAATGGTTAAAAGAACCAGCAAGGCTAAGGTTTACACTTTAAAACCCTAACCTAAAAGATGGAAATACAAAAATAATTGCTTCAAATTTTGAAATCAGCTGTTAATGGAAATATTAAAGCAGCTATATTATCTGTTATTTTATTCAATTGGTTGCTATGGTAATTAATGTAAATACATGTGTTGATTTATCATTCTAAACCTAACCTAAGATTTTTTCCGACTAAATTTACAAATATATTGAAATAAAAAAAGGTTTTTACCGAAATTAATTATAGCCTATGTTACTCAGGGATAGTGTAGCTTTTTATTAGTAAAACTATTTTTTCAATCGGTTCAGTAGAGCCAGAGATTACCCCTTACATACAAACAAACAAACAAACAAACAAACAAACTTTACCTCTTTATAATATTAGTATAGATAAAACATAACATATGTTTTTAGAAGGTTACGTTGGGGGTTGGCGTGCGGAGCACGCAGGGGTCTCCCCTAGTATATATATATATATGTATGCTTTTTATGTATATATTATGACGACCTAAATTTTTACAAATACTTGAAGATGTGATTACGGTCTCGAAACGCGTAAATATGATAAAGCAACGAAGTCACACGACTGATTAAGTAACAGGTTAAATACTTGCAGTAATTTCCTGTATAATGTTTCAGTAAAATTGTCGAAGCGTAAGTGTCACAAATTGGACCAACATTTTGAAAATACCATGTGGGATATCTTTTTGTGTACAGGAAGACAGATTTTGATGGTTAAAGGGACGCATCGCTTAGAGGTCAACATTTTGAGAAAGAGTTGTGGAGTACCGTTTTATACGTTTTTTACTTTGAAACCCCCGATTTCGACAAAAAAATCACAAATTTTGGCAAAAATTTGAAACCCGTTTGGGATATCGTTTTATACGTTTTTGGGTACAAGAAGGCCCGATTTTTACAGTTAAAGGGTCACAAATTTGGGCCACCATTTTCAGAATGAGTTGTGGGGTATCGTTGTATGCGTTTTTGGCTTTGAAACCCCCGATGTAGGATCCTTCACAGATCCTAGCAAAATATTGAAGAAAAAAAAACGTTGTTCGATATCTTTTTAATGTTTTTTGTTACACTAAACCCGATTTGGCCAGTTATAGGGCCACACATTTGAGCAAACATTTTGAAAATACCGTGTGGGATATCGTTTTATATGTTTTTGGGTACAAGAAGACCGATTTTGATAGTTAAGGGATCGCAGTGCTTGGTCACAGATTTAGGTCAACATTTGAGAAGGAGTTGTGGGGTATCGTTTTATACGTTTTTGGCTTTGATGACCCCGATTTTGATGGTTAAGGATCACAAATTTGAGCAAACATTTTGAAAACACCGTGTAGGATGTTTTTTTAGGCACAGTAACCCGATTTGACAGTTAGTGGCTCGTGGCGCCCAAGAGTTGCAAATGTGAGCAAACGTTTTGAAAATACAGAGTGTGGTATGGTTTATTAGGTATTTGGGTAGGGTAAATCCAATTTTCAATTGTATTTTTGTTTTCTATGGTGTATTGTATAAAAGATAGTTATATGTGTGATGTAGTTTTGTATGAGATATGCCTTATTTTTAAGGAAAAGGGTTATAGTCCCCCCCCCTCTATTTTTTTACTTTCTCCCCCTATACCATAGTATATGGAGAAAGTATTGTATTCGTAAAAATTTTCGAGTTTGAGTTTTTGGTGGAAATATCCGTTTTGGGTCCCCCTGAACCTAAAAAAGTGGTTTTCGGAGTGATGTCTGTGTGTGTGTCTGTATGTGTGTCTGTGTGTCTGTGTGTCTGTGTGGATGTTATCAGACCTAGAGCCTAAACCAGTCGTCCGATTTTGATGAAATTTGGTATGGAGGTACTAATCCACGGTATCTCCAGGCGTTTTTTTCATTTTTGTGAATTTTTTATTTTTAAGGGTAATTTTCCCATAAAAACCCATAAAATATCGGAAAAATTAACTTTTCTCAAAAACGCCTTTAACGATTTTGATTAAAATTTTACAGTTTATTAGGGACCTAAAGTACTATAAACTGTAAAATTTTAATCAAAATCGTTCGAGCCGTTTTTGAGAAAAGTTGATTTTTCCATTATTTTATGGATTTTTATGGGAAAATGACTGTTAAAAATAAAAAAATCACAATAAATTGGTAATAGTATTTTTTTATTAAGTTTCTATAATGAGGGAGAAAGTATGTGTCAGTTTCCTGATACCGTTTATTTATTAAAGGTTGGCGTTTCTAGGGTTGGCTAGCGATATATTTATTGAAAAAGAACTACGAATGGCACATGATTCAATAATATGAGGTTATTCTCCATCTGCTCAGCCTTGCCAGTTATCAGTGTTTGGTCGGTCTCTTATCTCCGTCGTCGTAATATATGGACAGATAAGTCGTCTACTGCCAAGGTCAAATTGTGTCAGTACATATTACACAGACTATGGAGAAAATGCAGAATTCCGAATGCTTGCAAAACATGACAAAGTTTTGAATTTAACTAAACAAGCTGTTGGTTGATTATTGCAGCAGATCTGAGACTGTTTTATACTCTGATATGGAACGATTGATTAGGACAGAGGCACTTGCGTGGGAATGGGGTTGGGTGTAGTGGTGATCTGGATCATGACTACTTATCAATAAAACGAAAAGTGCCAATGTTAAAAATTCAAACCAGGTGTGCAAGTGTGTTTGCGCCATCGGCCGCTAGGATTCGACGGTCACGGTCTCATGACAGTCGGACCTCTCTGCTTTCCTCCTCTTTCCGTCCTTGTACTACACTCGGCCGGCAGAACGCGCCCCCAGAGCTCCTAGCGACTGATGGCGCGATCTCATTTTTATACTTTACTTTCCAGGTCCGATCCTACCCACTTAAACTGTTCGTCTTATTGATATGCAGTCGTTGTCCGGATCAGGACGCAAGTGCAGTAGGGCCAGAATTTGCATAAGACCCCCCCCGAGTGCCGAGTGGCACTTGGGGGCAAGGGTGCGCAACCCATGGTGCAAGCTGCATTATTTGAATTTTCGGCGTTTTTTGGTATTTCGGAGAGGAATTTTAACATTTGACCAATATCTCAAACTGATAAAAATTTTAATATTTTACGATTCCCCTTCCTAAAGTTGTTTCCCCTTTAATATTTGCCCCCCCCCCCCCACCTAATATCAGCCTCCAGCCCCGACTCACACGTGCTTCGTTCCACTCGTAGCTGAAAAACTCGCTTTGCTAGTTTGTACCTCGAAGTTGCTACCTCGTATTATGGACTGCGATTATAACGTATCATACGTATAATAACTTATTATAACGTATTATACCTACATTAGTTCTATAATTAATATTTTTTTAAATCAACTTCACAAGAAATTATAATGATTGAAGTTGTAAACATAACCCCAAAGTATAATCTATGCTGGATTTTGTTTAAGAATTACAGATGATGGGCGAAATCAGCTGTTATATATTGTATTAACTAATTTTTATGTGTTAATTTGATTGCTATGGTAATGAATGTAAATTTAGTAAATATTCCCTCTCCACACTCTGACATTTGTGTCTACGCAAAAAGTTGCGTGACGCGAGATTTCAGAAACACAGTCAAGCGAAGTGCCCAACGGGCCAATAGAAGATAACACTTCAAAAATTACGGTAAAAAAAAAGTGCTTCCGTTTGTTGATTATGTGGCTAACGAACTCGTCCGAGCCACGCAGACAACGAACGCGTTTACTAAATGCGGCCGTTAGAGTAGGAACACATTTTTATATATAAAGTTTTTAATGACATTCTGGGGCCATGATCGATGCTCCCGACCACCATAAGGGTCACTTTAATAGCTCATATTTTCTATTGAAATTCGCTAATATCTTCAGTTCATTATTTACAAGCGCTTCCACCGAGGGCAGTTCGAACAAACAGCTTGAAGCAGTTGTTACTTTAATTGTAGCTGGGACACGCCTCCAGTTTCCAGTACAGTCGGTTAGTAAGGAACAAAGAGACCACACGCAAAGTACTCCTACACCGCCCTACGCGCCACTTGTCTTGTAGGAGTGTTTGTTGCGATGTACAGGATGATTTTTGAATACTTATCACTCTATTGTGTACAGTTTGATAAACAAAAACAGGGAAATAAAAATATATATCATGGCTTGCAATACAGTATAATAACAGTGAGACAAGAGGTGATATAGGCAATACAGTAGCAAGTAACTAAAGTGTTTTTTGTTGTCATGTTTCCTTAAGGCAAGCCATAGCCGAGTGGATAGCGTGGGATCTTCCTGATCAGAAGGCACCGGGTTCGAATCACGGCTAGACCAGATAACTTTTAATACCTGTGGTTTGAGGGTAGGAGGGCGGAAGTAAAGCAAACGGTTGTTGGCTCGCTTCCAAGCTGACGGGATATGACTGGTCTCCCCAGCTTGGAATGTTTTGCATATTTTTACTAAGATATTTATGTATATATATTTTTCTTTAAACCACAAACAAATTGGTATACAATAAGCTATGAGATAAGATCAAATAACTTGGAATTCAGGATAATGTGATATATAACGTTATAGGGAGGTCTTCGTATGCAAAATCCGATCTCGGGTCAGTTATTCACCGCCAGGGGGGGCCTTAGGAACCCTATTACAAGATCACACAACCCTTTCTTCTCCTCATACCATGTGATGCGTCGAATTAAAAACCTTTAAAACCACTCATTTCTGTGGCTGTAGAGCTACCTTCACATGTATATACAGTATTAGAATATAACCTATGCTTAAGAACATGATGCTTTATTTAAACAACCCCGGTGACGATCCATGGCGAAGCTAATGTAAACATAAATGACGACTGAGCGGTGACCTACACCGCCTCAAAAAACAAGACCTTCCCCAAAAATTGGAATTGCGATGCGTTGTAATTTTACCATTAATATTTAAATAACCAACATTTCAAACTAATGTTGATATCACCATAGATCATGAGTAATAAAATAGATTATGCATGCATACGACGGCAGTGTGGCGAAAAAAGGTTATCGGGAAAATATTGCATGATCGCACCGTGGGGTAGTGCTAGGGAGAAATCATTCAAAGCATTGGTGCTACACACCGCTTTCGTCGTTTCCCCCATAGATCGCGCCACTATCGTCGAATTTCCAGTGGATTGAAGTAATGCATTGGATCGGAGTTCTATTAGGTTATCTAAATACAGTACAATGATATTACCAACTAAAGGAAACACTATAATAGATGTTTGACTTGTAATACTGTAAGCTTTATATTCTGTTGTTTTATATTTATAATGGTCGCGCGTCACGTCCGTTCACAAAACCCCTAATTTTTACATTTTTTCAATTTTGAAATATTAACCCTAAATATTTCTGGGATAAAAAGTTGCTTAGATTAATCTCTGAAAAGTCCTCTACATGTAGGCTAAATTAAAGTTTTGTAAAAATTTGTTCAATCATTCTGGAGAATAGCCCGGACAAACGAACAGACTGACAGACAGACAAAAAAATGCATGTTTAGGTTTTGGCAAAGTGTGAATAACCATATGAGCTTAGAAAAAAGTATTAGTTTTGAAATCACAGGTAGTCACTTCAATTTAATGTTTATGTAAAAATAAGTAACAAAAGATGTTTGATTTGTTTTACTATAATATGGTAAGCATTTTTCCTTGATTTTTGTTTGCGTTTGCTTTTAGTTTGTTAATCTAATCTAAAAAAGCTGTTAGTTGTGAATAATAATAAAACTAATTCTATATTTGCTAAGTTGGTTGCTATTGTAATGAATGTAAATAAACGTGTGTTGATAAACTTTTGATCCGAACCGCTGTTTTATCTGTTATACGGCTGGGTTTGGACCACAGATAGTTTACTATTTTTACGCGTTAAAATAAAAAATTTGCAAAATCCTTTCTTAGTGTGCGTCTATGATTCCATAAGAATATACCTTTAAGTTTTCGTATTTGTATTACAACGTGTTCACCTAGTGAAACCATAATACGCAAACGTCTACTGATTCCCTGTGCTACGTATCAACACAATACACGTGGCGCATGCGCGTAGTATCGTAAGTAGTTTTTGCTCCACGTTGATTCTTTGCCAGTCAGACAGTCAGTTGTTCATTCAGTCAGGGCAAAGCCTCTTTTATATTATGTAGATTGCCTTATTACAGTAAGATTAGCATAACATTTAAACACTAGGGGAAACCCCTGCGTGCTCCGCATCCCCTGTTGGCACCTTCTATACACACAATCATGTTATGTTTTCTTTATAATAAAGGTGAAGAATTAATAATAACCCCAAAGCTAAGATGGTAAATAATGTTAAATGTTCACATCAAATTATTTAGTATATTTTATAACAGCAGTTATAACAATGGTTAAAAGAACCAGCAAAGCTCATGTCTATACTTAAATAAAACCCTAATCTAAAAGTTAGAAATACAAATAATTGTTTCAAAGTTTGACATCAGGTGTTAATGAAAATATTAGAGCAAACTGCGGTTTTATCTGTTACTAGGGGAGACCCCTGCGTGCTCCGCAAGCCAACCCCCAACGGAACCTTCTAAAAACATATGTTATGTTTTATTTATAATAAATGTGTAAGATTAATAATAACCTCAAAACTAAGATGGTAAATAATGTTAAATGTTGAAATCAAATTATTTCTTATATTTTATAACAGCAGTTATAATAATGATTAAAAGGTCTACACTTTAAAACCCTAACCTGAAAGCTAGAAATACAAAAATAATAATTGCTTCAAATTTTGAAATCAGCTGTTAATGGAAATATTGGAGCAAACAGCAGCTATATTATCTGTTATTTTATTCAATTGGTTGCTATGGTAATAAATGTAAATACATGTGTTGGTTTATCATTCTATGCCTAACCTAAGAATTTTTTTCGACTAAATTTACAAATATTGAAATAAAAAAAATTGTTTATCAAAATTAATTACAGCCTATGTTACTCAGGGTTAGTGTAGCTTTTTATTAGTAAAACTATTTTTTCAATCGGTACAGTAGTGCCAGAGATTACCCCCTACATACAAACAAACAAACAAAAAAACAAACAAACAAACTTTACCTCTTTATAATATTAGTATAGATGTTATTCAATTGGGTGCTATGGTAATGAATGCAAATGCATTCGAGAAATATGTGTTGGTTCACCAGTCTAGGCCTAACCTAAGAATGTTTTCCGACTAAATTTACAAATATTGAAATAAAAAAAATGTTTTGATCAAAATGAATTATAGCCTATTTTACTCAGGGATATTGTAGCTTTGTATTAGTAAAACTATTTTTTCAATCGGTTAGTAGTTCCAGAGATTACCCCCTACATACAAACAAACAAATGTTACCTCTTTATGATGTTAGTATAGAAGAGGTAGTAGGTTCAGTGTCGGAACACCCCCCACAACATAGTCAGCTGTTAGACCATTACTCCGCACCGTCCATACCGCACACAATACATTTAAGAAGGCGGATAATGTAGGCCTTGCCTAGCTATGTAGTCTTGTATTGGTCACCGTCGGCGAAGGGTTCATCTAGGGTCACATTCTAGACTAAGAGCAGCGAGTAGGTGTTGTAGCCAAGGCAGACGGGCCGACCGAGGTCATCGCAGTCTTTGGGAGGCCCTTTGCCAACCCTATAACCAGTTTTACGCTGAATCCTCTTTGTTTGTTTATCGTGTGAAACTAAACATTATAAGATCTCTTGCCTGTACAATACGTTAACGGAGAAAGATGTTGCAATTAAATTTACCATATTTATAAAACGTGATAAATACACCAGGCAAACTGGTAAGATTTCGACCCGAATAAATACATTTTTGCCTGCAGCTCCGATTTGGATGCAGTTTTCTGCATCGTGTTCAGAAAAATACCAGGAAAAAGTCTACATATGACCAGTTTCGGGAGAAAGCGGAAATGCATCGCGGGTGCATAAAGTGCATAATAATTTTTTTGAAACCTCTAAAAATGGATGAAAAGCCGCGAAAATCGGTACTTGGGGTTTTTTGGGGGCGCTGATTTCATTTCTGACCATGCGAAATGCCCCCCCGGTG
This sequence comes from Philaenus spumarius, assembly GCA_018207615.1. Classification (NCBI taxonomy): domain Eukaryota; kingdom Metazoa; phylum Arthropoda; class Insecta; order Hemiptera; family Aphrophoridae; genus Philaenus; species Philaenus spumarius. The sequence goes on from JAGFPH010008298.1 coordinate 54,506, forward strand.
CACCGGGGGGCTATGAGGGGGCAATTAGTGAAGTTGCGACAGAAGTCGACGATGATAAATAATTTTGGAAATCAAGAATTGTTTATATGAGAATTTTTTGTTATTTTATACATTACGAATATTTGTATTTACTATTCCACATTTTTGTTACTAGTACAGAATAAACATAATCTTTGGAAATGTATTAATTTATTCGTTCTCTTTCCTTTGAAAATGTTTATAATGTCTTCTCCTTTTCATAAAAGATTATGCATACCCCCTCCCCCCGGTGCACTGGAGACATTTCGTCGCATGGTCAGAAATGAAATCATCGCCCCCAAAAACCCCCGAGAGGAAATTTTCAAGTCTCTGTCGCAACTTCACAAATTTCCAATGTGAAATTTAATTGAAGAACATCTCTTATTCATTAATTTCCATTAATTCGTAATTTAAGAAACGAATAAACGAATGAATTTAAAAATTGAGGATTGAAATCTTTGTACGATTTTTTGTTTTGTTTCCAAAATGTATTTCAGGTCTTTGAGTAAAGTATTAAATTGTAGGCTGTACATTTATCATTTTGAAAATCCCTAACGGAATACACCCAGTTGAATAAAGAAGTAAACAAAAAGAATTGAAAACCATTCAAACAGCTGATTTCGTCCATTGTCTTTAATACTTCTACAAAATTCAATAAATATTACAACGAGTTCAACTAATGAAAAACATAATACGTAAGCGTCTAATGGTTCCCTAGGGACGGGAAGAATAGAAATGGTTCTCCCACTCTTTCTTTTCAACTGCCGGTTGGAGTCAGAGGAGGGGGACCGTTTCGATTCTCGTCTCGATCGGGTCAATGCGTGCTACCGTGGCTAGAGAATATGCACTGCGCATGCGTGTAGAGTACATTTCACTTTTCGTCTGATCCTTGTCAATTCACCCTACTTTTGCTGCGAGCGAAGCGAAGCTGTCCTTAATCCGGTGCCGCAAGGTCTGCGAGCTGAACTGAAGTAACGCGTGAGCCGGGGCTGGAGGCTGAAGTGCAAACAAATTCTACTAATATATTTCGTACACGTGGGCAGCTATTCAGCGCCTTCGTGAGTAAACCAATTTCTCAAATAGTTGGTTAAAACCCTAAAACGTATAAACTTAATTTTGGAAATTCGCTCAACACCCGTCAAATTATTATACAGTATTTATCTTCTTTTTTTTCTGACCGAGATAGACCTCATAATAGCTTTTTCCAGAGGCCCCTATTTTTAGTAATAGCTTTTCATCAAAGTTTCGGGGCCCTAAAGGGGCTGCTTTCTTTGCTTTATGATTAATCCGCCACTGCCCTTCATCCAGAGAAACAACAGATTTCTTAAAAATTTGAACTTTTTTCAGTTCTTTACGAACATATTCTATTAACCTACAATTTATATAAGATGGCATACCGGAGATCGAAACACCCTCTACATTACTTCACCAAATAGACCATGTTGAACTTTACAACACCGGGAGGGGGGTTGGCCGAGTCAGGGTGACAGTTCTGGTGTAACTCAACATCGGTCTATTACGACTTGAACCAGTTCTCGGTGTCCAAGTCTAGTGTTGTAATGGTTAGAGATTGCGCAACGAACGTAATCTCAGCTGTTCCGAAACGGAAAGTGGACTTGCGCAGTCGTTTGTGACTCAGCTGTGGTGTATTGTTGAGGAAAACTTGAAGGTTGCCGGAAGCGGAACTGAAACCGAACTGAAGTCTTAATCTGTAACTAAATTACCGCGGTGCCGCGAGATAAGTGTTTAGCGAAGGAAATGTGCAGTAGGTAGAGATGACAACAGTATATCGATATATTGCTCTCGATATATCAATGCATTTGTATCGATATTTTGGATCCAGATGTATCGGGGATATTGATATATATTTGCTAAAATGATAGTAAATATTTGATTAAAACATTTGTATCAGAAAATCACCACTTGGATTTGAACCGGACACTTTTATGGTATTTTACGTTTTGATTGATTTTGGGGGAACCAGACGGGCATAGAGTCGTTTAAAAAAAGATAGGCCTACAAAATGTGCAGAATAATATCTATACATAAAATTGAACTTTTCTTAGTATGTTTGTTTCTTTGTACTCTATAGACTAATAAACTATTCGACCGATTTCACTATACATTTCACAGGTATTCCATATTATTGCCAGGAGTGTTTGGACGTTACAACTACTACAGTCTACAGGTGTAAATGGGTTTGCTACCCATCTAACTATTATACAGGGTGTTCCCAAAATATGTTTCCAGACTTCCACAAATTGTTCCTTTGGTCAAAACAAGAACAAAACTTCCAATAAACATAGGTCCTAAAACGCTTAGTTTCCTAGATATCCGCCATTTTGTTTTTAGTACAAAATAATTCATATCTAGAAAACGGTTTGACTGATTGAGTTCAAACTTGGCATGAAGTTTAACCTGACAATGAAATACCTCAAGAAAAATAAACGATTAAATCCAA
>JAGFPH010008299.1:0-56983 GCA_018207615.1 Philaenus spumarius
GTAAAACATTCATGTCATTGACCTGCTTAACTGAAATAAATATTTTTGTCCAGTAAAATTCAAATTTTGTAAATCACTACTTTTCAATAATTATTTTTTGGAAGACTTTACAAGGTATTTAAATTTTGAAAGTGTGACATTAAAATCCAGACTTTTATCTACAGTTCAAAAATTATTTCATAACTTGGTTTTTTATAGCCGACGAATACACAGTTTTGAAACATCTTACATTGTGTACCAGTTTTACTTAAAAGGCCAAATCTCTCAGTGTAATGTCTTAATTGAACTCACCATCCTGGTTCTTTTAATGTAATACAATCCAATGAAAATTATAAGTCAGATTTTTGTCCTTAAAATCTTGCAATGGGAGTATGGCTCAAAAAACATTCAATTTTAGGGAGTGTGTTTGCAACTGTAACATCTCGTGAGGATTTATCTTCATCGTCATGCATCAACATACCATTCACAAAGTTGGCAAGTAAACAGTAGTCCGTAGAGCTTGTAGCAACTGCAAAGGACGTAGTTGACAGCGTCTCCTTAAAACTGTCCATTCAGAAGGCACTGGAAGTTCCTTAACCCAGGTTGCGGTAGGAGTTAACAAATAGAAAATGTAATGCGTAACAATTGGTTGCTATGGCAACGACAAATATAAAACACGAGTAACGAAAAAATTGGTTGCTGTGGCAATGAATGCAAATACATTCAAGAAACACTGTTTTGGTTCATCAATTTAAATTAAGAGACGATCGGTTCCGTCCGGCGTAGTCCAGATATTATCGCCAGAAATTAATTTTAAGTCTAGGCCTAACCTAAAATTATTGTACGTATATTGCCGTTAAGACAGGTAAAATGAATTAAACATACACTCAATAATTTTAGGTTAGGCCTAGACTGTTGAACCAACATTTTATGTTTATTGAATTGTATTTACGATGAACGGACATTTAACTGTGTTTACCACCTTAGCTTTGATGTTGTAATTAATTCTACACCTTTATTATAATAACATTAAACGTATGGAAACAGTAAATATTTGTGTAAAAAAAACAATCCAATAATAAACGGCAATTGAAAGATTAAAATAACGTGTGTGTGTGTTGCCGTTAAGGCTGGTAAAAGAATTGAAGAAAAGGTGTAATGAACTTCGTTCCTGATGGGGGTCCCACGACCGCACACATTTACCTGTTCTTTTGTAATATATTTCTACATGTTCCCACTATTTTTCAAAGGAGCTAAAACTTTAGAAAACCCTGAAGTGTTAGAGGTACTTTATACATTACAGAAAAAAACAATACAGAGTACGAACTTTTAGAAAAAGTGATGATAAATATGTTTACTCACAAAAACCCACCTCTTTTATTTACAAAATTATTGCTGCTCGAATTTTGAAAATAAAATAGCGGCAGTAATTATTAGTTTGCTTCTAGTCCTTAGTATATTGTGTGGAATAACATATGGGAAAATACATTTTACCAGATGGATCCAAACTTGTGAAGGACGAACTACTATCTCAGCTGTCACCATTTTCTACGTCCCCTTCATTCTTTCGCCGTCAAACGTTTATGGACTTGTGTATAAGAGTGCCGCTGCCTTAATATTATGTTGCTGTGTTTAAAGCGATTCTGTTTTGATCTTTGCCGATTTATTATGTCGTAGTTGATAATATCGTAGTAAAATAAAATATTGAATTCAGGCTAAGCCTACACTAGTTTTCTTTACCTGTTGTCTTTTTACAACTGAAATAGTCTAACCTCATTTAGTTTATAACTTACTTTAAGTCGTGAGGTTCCTGAACAAGTACTTGCAGGAATATAGGATATTGAAATCAAACTATAATGGTTCACATAACAACTGATTTTAATTGGCCGCTTTAGCCCTGCATGTTTTTTTTTTTTATATCAATTTACAAAAAATTTACAACCTTATAGGTCATTTCGACAAAAAAATGTAGTCAAACAAATAACATAAATCAATTTAAGTTAAAAAATATATGGTACATACAGATATATAATACTTACGTAAAGGCAGACACATAAACTTATTATTATTTCAAAAAGAAAAACCCACTCGCACGCGCAACACTTTTGTAGCCTAGTTCATCGTGTCCGATGTCACATTATTTCAAAAACTTGTAAAGTTCGTTGATCGTGACACACACCATTGTCGATGATAATTATTAACTTTGGTAAAAATTTAAACCAGTTCTTCAATACATCACTGTCTTGTAAAATGTTCACATTTTAAGACAAATTTACTCACTGAGTGAAACCCACGTCTTAACCAACTTGACGTCTTGACTAGAAGTGCCGTTAGCGTTATTCTCCCACCGCCACCTTCATTCGGCGTCAATTTTCTCTTCACCAATCAGGAACGTCTGACGACACATAGATGCTCGATTGCTTCGATTGCTAACTATGCGCTCCTTTTAGATCTTGCATGTGAAAAATCACGTAGACCATTTTTCCTGGAATTAGCTTGCAGGTGATTGCTTCTTATCTCGTCTAGACTGGTGTAAACGTTACTTTTCTAAATGGGTCTCGAAACTCATATACGTTCCGCTTCTTAACGTCAGTACATAAACTGTCTATTTTTAAACTCGCATTTACATTGAATATAATAATTAATTTTAATACTTGTCTGCCTTTTACATTTATTCAAATTAATACTGAAATTGACTTTAAGATTTGTCTGCCTTTTATCAAAATATTGAACCGACTCATGTCTTATGCATTTTCCCTGCCCTTTACTTTAAGAATCCTGAAGCTTTAATTTGTCACTTTTTTTTTCTTTATTTTACCTTAATTCAACAATCTTACACATAGTCTGTCATTTTACCTCTAGATATTGCTGGCATGTAGTTTTACTTGATTGCTATGAAAAACAAAATCAGAAAGGTAACAATATAAAGAGTATGATGTGGGCTGTATGCTTTGCCATGTTTAAGTCTCAAAGAGCTGGCTATAATACTCTTCAGTGCTAGGCATTTTTAAGACGGCATGGATGTACTGTATATGTTTTAAATATGTATAAAATTCTCACTAAAAGTAAAAATAGACTTATTACATATCATTATAATCACGGAAGGATGAATTTTGTATTTAATCTTAATATAATTAATTGTAATCCTAGATTTCCACAGCTGTTTATTTTGCACAATTTAAAAATTAATTTTTCAGATCTCCACCCACTAAAAATAATTTCAAAATGTCACTGTATAAATTCCAAGATATACAAAAGTTGCAAAATTCCATGCCGAACAAAAAAAAATGTAAAACTGTAACACTCTACTCTTCCAAACAAACTATTGTGGTTCATTACAAGAAACAAAAACGTCTAGTGTCTAACACAGATACAGATGTGTGCACTAAAACAGCTGACTTTACAATGCTACCAAAATTACATTTTTTAAGTACAGATTTAAAACTTTAGCAATCGATTTCAGACAAAACCATATCAGGAACTCTCTGATTGAATGAAAAATGACTTGAGACCCGTTTTAAAAAAACCTCTGTAGAAAAGTCGCGAATGAGACTTTAGCACTACAGACTGATTTATAATGATCGCAATTGCGACTTTAGCTCTTGGAGGGTTAAAAATCTTCCATATCAAGCAAAATTACTAGACCTAATATGTTTTTAGTTATCTTTTTAAACAATTTATTGTTTTTATAGTTTGATGTATTTTTTAAGTACTATAACACTTTCAAATAATTTTATAGTGTTTTACTTATTTTTTTAAATACTGAGAATCGCTGAAAAAAAAACGTTAAAAATTTTAAGTATTTTTCATTTATATATCTATAATACTCAATATAATTACTTTTTGATTGATTCCTTAACATTGCATGTTTTAAAACCATCCGAAAAATATCCTCCACTTTTGGAACAAAAACCGTAAATTAATAGAATCAACTAGGGGAACGTCAAGATTAAAACGGCGACCAGGTGCATATCCAAAGAACTCTACTGTGGATTCTTTCAGGTGGTTATTTCTTAATTAATGAAAACATTTTGCAGTATTACAATCAAATTTCATATACAAAAATGTATACCTTAAATGTCCACTAAATGAAAAACAATTTGAGAAAACGAGGGAAAAACAAAGACCACTCTAATAAACAATTCATCAATTATTTTATATACTGTACATAAAATTCACAAAGTTTTAAAAATAACAAATTCTATATACAAATATTTTAGTATTTATGGGTTTTGTGATTTAAAAAAATCGTTGATACAAATTGTGTACCCATATACATTTACACAACATACATTATGAATAACACGTAATAGCAGCTTATGGCCATTTCATTTCCCACATATTGCTTAAACCTAGTTACAGCTAGGCCTATGGAAAATACACACATTATAAGATGCTCAGTTATATCAACAACAAAATGGGAAGTGAATATAGTGTGTAAAAGTTTACCTCTGTTCATACAAGCATAATTTATAATTCTGGAACACCTCCAGGAAAACAGCAACTGTCTGACCAGAAGTAACAAGATTGGACAAAATTTAATTGTTGAAACGTACAACAGATTGTGGGAAAATGTATATACGAGGGTCGTTCAATAAGTCCTTAGAAAATCCGCGAATCCTTGAATATCGTTTGTTTCCTGAAGCATCATTACTCCAGAGACGGCTGTTAAACTTTTAGCTTTATAAAACATATGGTTTTATTGTTTCCGTCGATTGAAGCAGAGAACTTTTGTTTATTTAAAAAAATGGAAAAAGTGAGTTTCGAGCGATGATAAAACATTTGTATTTGAAAGATTTAGCACCAAAATTAATCAAAGCCGAGTAGAATGAAGTTCATGGTCCCTGCGTTTGCCACTGTTTATAAATGGGTAAATGAATTTAAACGTGGCCGTACAGCAACAAAAGATGAACATCATTCAGGACAACCAGTACAGGTGACTACACCCGAAATAATCGATAAAATGAACGCTATGGAGTTTAACAATCGGCGATAGTTAAGGCCACAGGCATATCACAAGGTACTGTTTTAAATTTTACACGAAAAACTGAGGGTGAAAAAGTTTCAGCATGGATGTCACGTTTGCTCACAGAGAAGAAGAAACACAATCGTGTGGTTGATTCTGAGGCTAATTTGGAGCTTTTTGTGGACAAAACATGGATTCGATTCACTACCACATGCCAGAGACACAGGAACAGTCTAAACAGTATTTTTTTGCAGGCAAACGGACTCCGAAGAAAGCGAAGACGGTGAAATCGGCTGGAAAGGTTACGGCCACAGTTTTTTTGGGATGCAAGTTGAATTATTTACATTGATTACTTGGAAAAAGGAAAAACAATAACTGGAGAGTATTATGCATCGTTATTGCACAGGTTGAATGAAGAAATCAAAACGCCCTCATTTCAAAAAGAAAAGTCCGCGGAATCATACCTGTGCAGTTTCAATGTCTAAAATCGAGGAATTGAAGTTCAAATTGTTACAAAATCCACCGTATTTGCCAGATTTTGCCCACAGTGAATTTTTCTTATTTCCAAACTTGAAAAAAATGGCTCTTCGAACAATGGTTCGGGATGAAGTTAGAAGTTATCTCCCAAACGGATGCTATTTTGAGGACCTTCAGAAATTTTAATTTTTGGACGAGTTAAGAAAGTTGGAAAAACGTTTAGAAAATTGTTAGAGGTAAAAGAAGATTGTGTTGAAAAATAAAAAAAGTTACCCAAAATAACTTTGTTTTTGTATCTTTTTTTAGGGATTTACTGAACGACCTCGTATTTGCCTACGGAACTGTCACAAGATGGAGAAATCCCACGAAGAACTTTTTAAGTCAGAGAAGATGCACCGAGGTAATTCTTTACACAGAGAGCAGTTAAGAAGAATATGGGGTCGAATAAAAGAAACAGGATAAGAACAAACTCTGAAATACATGATTTATGCAAAAACGCCACCGCTACGGGAGTTATATAACATTGAAAAAGGTACAATGGGCATGCAATAAGAATAACCGATGGAGGTATCAAATATGGTATTAAAGGAAAACATTAGCGGGGAGTCGTCGAAAAAAATGGGAGGGCAGCGTGAGAGGATGCTTAGGCAATAATGGATGAGAGGAGATGGAGAAGATCGGCTCTCGACAGACAGGTGTGGAGGAAGAAATTGAAGGAGGGCCAATAGGGCCGTAGAAGAAAAAGTGTATTATGTTATTCTTGCATGTACATATCTGAATTTTTATTTTAATAATGACTAACCACAGACTGTTGAAATATTACTAGGAAATAGTATGCCAGATCTACACAGCTTGCAACCATTCTACCAAACTTTAACATGTTACCTATACAGCAGGTCAAAACTAGCAAATAATCTATATATATAAAAGCTAAATCCACTGACTCACTGATTACGATTTCTGAAAAACTACTGAACGGATTTTAACGAAATTTGGTATGTAGCTTCCTCTAGGGCCATAGGTGCTCACTAAGAAAGGGTTTAAAACAATTCGAAATTTTACGGAGGTTTGGGGGTGTCGAAATAACTAAATCATGATTTCTCAAAAACTACCGAACGGATTGGAATGAAATTTGGTATGTAGCTTCCTATAGGAACCTAGGTACTCGCTAAGAAAGGTTTTTAAAAAATTCGAAATTTTAGGGGGTTTTGGGGGGTCAAGTTACTAAAAATCCCCATAAGAAATACATAGTGTAATATATTTATTGATATATATTTTTTGTTAATATACATTTAACTTTGATTTGTCTATCCGTGCAAAGCTGGATCGGGCCAGCTAGTGCAGTATAACGTTTCTCCTATCTTGCTTAGTTTAGAAGTTGTCCGTCTGTATATGTGTTTTTATTAAAAGTTTAAGACAAATTTATGAAACTCAGCATGAAAATGTACCACATTAATTGATACAAATTTGCAAAGACTCAATGATAAAAAGTGATAAACCGTTGGATTCGTCTGTACTTTTTGTATCTTAAAATTTATTCCTAAGACTTTTAGTTGTCCATCTTTGAAAAGTTCGAAACCACCGCCATATTGAAATGGATAACTGCAGCAAAATTAAATTTTGCACGTTTGTGTAAACCAATATGATAAACTTTCCCACGGAGTTTCATTTATTTACCTTAGAACTGTTCACGAGATATTTCTTTTCAAAAACTCTCATACAGATAGACTGTAAGTTAGGACACATGTTATATTGTATTATTTGCTAGTTTTGACCAGCTGAACAACATAGTGAAGTTTGCTGGACAATCTGTAGAAGCTTTATTGTGCTTTTCTAATAAGAAAAGCCATATAGTATATAGTATATAGTAACATTTTATTGTACTTGTCAAGAAGAGAACTAAATCATCCTTAACTACATCTAAAACATGTTTACTTATTTACACCTATCGTTCATATTCATAGTTCATAAATGCAGAAACAGATAAATTACTTTTGATTATGTTAACAGATGTTTGATTAAAAAGTGATATTATAGTTAAAATCTAATTGCACTTTCCCCACATACTATAACACATACTAAAGGGCAAATGGGAATTCATAACATTGTCAGATCACACTAATTATTTTGCAATATATACAAATATATAAAATATTATAATAAAAATAAAAACTTTAAGAAAATAATTTCAATTTAACGATAACTTTAATATAGATATCCATGATCAAAATTTAGTTTTGTGCTTAGTAAAAAAAATAATATATTAAGTACAGTAGAACTCCTATTATACGAATCGATTTAACTGAACGTTAAATTCGGAAAACAAAAACGAGGGTGCGATTATTGACCTTTTCCCTACTCTAGTCCGCTATTTTTGGTCTCATTAGTATACGGAATGGTATACAGGCGGCTCCAAAATGATCAGCGGAGTTGGAACAGGAGACCTAGGTGCAGCTTATGTAGGGCTATGGGATCCTTACCATCGATATTTCAGGCGGTCGTTGTAATTGATTCAAAAGAGGAATTAAGATAGCCAAACCGCCTTAAAGGCACTGAAATCATTCACCTTTGAATCAAGGCTAGGTTGGGGCTGTTTTTAACCCTGGAACTGGCATCGTTAAAGCTAAAATTGGTCAGTCCGTTTATAGCGTTTTGCAAGCATATTTTTAAAAATTCGCCAAAAATAGTAAATGAACAGAAATCCAAAAGTGTTCAATAGCTTTTTTGTAGAAGAAACTTCAAATAATTCGAATATGCCACTAAAAATTAGTTTCTTTTGAAATTGTAAAAGTTAGTAGCTCAAGAAACAAAAAATGTTCAGTAACGAAAGGAAAAAGTTCAACTTTAGGCCTACATAACAAGTAGTAAACATGTTTTGTATTTTTTTTGTAAGCGTAAAAAAGTTTTGTAATTTAGTTCTAAATAGAACTGTATAAAAACATTTATCAATTTCAAATTTCTTATTTTGAAAAAAACAGTTTTTATGTTACAAATACACGACTGCTAACAAAACTAGGCCTAGATTCACACTTAATTTACTAATATATGCTTTGAACAAAAAAGAAATATTATTATAACAAAGTGTAGAGGATAAATCAAAGAAAAGAACGGTATACTTGTCTTTACTTGTCTTTCCTTAGTTCACAAAAGTGTTTGAGTTATCTTTATTTAAATAACATAATGACATCAATCTAATGAAACATCGCCGGTCTATATACTACGTTCAGAAAGCGTCACTTGAATACCGTGGGAACCCATGCGCTAGACATTCTCACTAGACTACTGTCCTAATTATGTACTTTTCATTGTCGTCTAGACAAACAAAAAACAGGTTATTTCTAGATCAATTCCCACCGTTAGAAAGGTCAGTCCTTTCTCTACAAAATGATGCAAAACAATCCCTCACAACATTAGATATGGTATGTGTATTATCGCTTGACAAATGGGCTGTTTCATTGGTTGAAAAACTGTCCAATCGCAAGGGTTTACAGAAATTCTTTGAATAAATCGTGTAAAATAGCGACATCTGATTGGAAGGCACCATTAAAAAGATAAAATCTTGACAAATCCAATGATAGCTTTACAATTTTGATATAAATACTTCAGTAGGTGGGCTTGGACGTTGAAGTAGTGGGAAATAACAGTACAATTATATGCAGATTCGCGTGCGGAAATAGCTGTAGCACAATATGCATATTTTAAAACGATGATTACGTATGTAAATATATGTTTTACGCAAAAGTATTTTTGTAAATACAAAAATTAAAGTTTAAATCATTTCCTTTCCAATGGTGCCAGTTTTATTACGATTGGATCATCCAATCTCCATCAGGTAAGTGGATTAAATTATCAATTATGCAAATATATGCAAATTCTTGCTAATGTTCAAAATGGTTGCGTTCTGCGCCTGAGAGAAGGTTATAAATGACCTTCTGCCGGTTCCAGGGTTAAAGGCACTGAAATCATTCACCTTTGAATCAAGGCTAGGTTGGGGCTGTTTTTAAAGCAGCGAATGAAATGGATAGACCCAATGTAGTTATTCTTGACCATGTAAGAATAAAGGGTAATGACGCAATGGATTACGCAATTGGAGCCAAAAAACCCTTCATCGGTCTAGATACTTTTTGTAGGAGGCCCAAGAGCCGCCTAAGAAATGTTGTTGAAGTCTGGACGGAGAAAAGTTGCTCCTCACATTGGAACGGTGCTGCTGGGCTTAGGCAGGCTAAAATGTTCATCTGCCTCTCTAAGTCAAAATCTTCTATTATTGGGCAGAACCCATCTTAGACGGATTGTAGGAATACTTATGTTTGTGATATTGATCCCAAAACCGTCCTTGGTTTCATAAGAGACCTAGAAGGTATCTGGGATGATCATTAAAGGGAAAATCTTATCGCAATAGATCCCGGCTTGTATTTATCTATCCCCCCCCAACGACTTACAGGATAAGAGGGAGACCATCCTTCACTCCCTTCCTTGACCTTTGCACAATTCACTTGTTCCCGACTCCCCTTCTTTCGTTTCCTTTAGTGAGTTCAAAATGAGTTTTAAACTTTAACGTGTTGTGCTTAAATTGAACGATGCGTTAAAAATAAGCAACCTGAATGTGATCTCGCACAACTGCTTGCCGTAAAACACCCGCCGGACCTTGCTGCGCATGGACGAGCTATTTCTTCGAAGTAATGCACCAACAAGTAAATTAAAGGCGTGCAATACCACTCGAGTAAAAGCATTGAATCAAGCGAGCGCAGTCAATCTGGAGAAGGCTGGCCTATGATATCACATTGGTAAAGCGCTCGAGTGTGACTAGAATATCGCTTGTATAAACTTTCGATTTCACTAATGCCGGTCTTTTTTAAGTTTCCGCCATGTGCGTAAGACATTTAAATTTTCAGAAAGCTCCAATGTATAGTTAATAGGTCACCAAATTCGCTCCGATGTTTTACTGCTACCAAGTAACTATGAGGATCGTCCAGAAAGTAAAGAACGTTTTAGCATGGTTAAATAAAAACAAAACGTATCAACACCAAACTTTATTTACACAGCCACAGTACCTTATTCTACTTTTCTACGTAATCCCCATTTTTGTCGAGACACTTGTTGTAACGTGGGACCAGTTACTCTATTCCGATGTTATACTCATCAGCCGTGAAAGATTTGAGCCATATTATCACTGCTTCTTTAAGTTCATCGTCATTTCCAAACTGTTTTCCACCCAAAAATTGCTTCAACTTTGGAAACAAGAAAATCACTAGGTGCTAGGTCTGGGCTGTAGGGAGGATGACTAAAGATTTCCCACTTCAGACTTTGGAGTTCTTGCCGCGTTCGTGCTGAGGCCGGGCATTAAAAAACTTTAGCCGACAGAATTCCACGCCTCTCGTTTTGGATGGCGCGACGAAGTCGTTGAAGAGTCTCACAGTAGGATTCTGAGTCTATTGTTGCACCTCGTGGCATGAAATCCACAAGGATTAATCCCTTTCGGTCCCAAAAAACCGTTGCTATGACTTTACGAGTCTGCAACAATGGTTTTTCCTTTTTGGATTTTGAGGGCGAATTTGTGTGATGCCACTCCATTGACTGACGCTTGCTTTCTGGAGTCTTATACGAAACCCATGTTTCATCTCCTGTAACAATACGATCAAGAAATTGGTCTCCATCTTTGTCATATTGAGTCAAAAATTCAAGGACTGTCCCCATGCGTTTACACACTTTCTTGTAACCAAGATGATCTGTCACTATCTCATGTAGGAGTGATCGTGAAATTTGTGGAAAAGTCATGTAAAGTCGTCAAAGTGAAACGTCGATTTTCTTGAATTGTTTCTTCAACTTTTTGCTGCAGTTCATCCGTGACTAGTGATGGCCTCCCGCTCCGATCTTCATCATGCACGTTAGTTCTTCCTTGGTTAAACATGATACACCACTTTCTTACTGATGACTCATTCATCGCATCTTCACCATAGACAGCTTTAATTTGTCTATAAATTTCAATGGGCTTAACTTCTTGAGCATTCAAAAAGCGGATTACACTCCGTACTTCACATTTGGCGGGATTTTCGATTAGCGCCGCCATTTTAAAACGCTGCGAAAACAAGTAGCATGACCACACAGCAACGAGACTCACCTCACACTGAAGAGAAAGGAAGGGGCAAGCGGCCATGCACATAATCGCAGTAGTGGGGATCTGCGCCGCGCGCGATGCGCATTCATTCTTTACTTTCTGGACGACCCTCGTATCATGTTTTTGTTCTTGTTTATAAGAAAATATCTTTAATTAAAACGTATAATTTACAATTTTTGTTATCTACAAATTACAATTTAGATGTTCATGAACGATTTCCTGCAAATTACAAAAGATTATATTTGAAATTTGATGAAAGATAAGTTATATTGAAGAGGACTGCATGGAACTGTTTTTTCCTGGTATTTCACACCAATTATAAAATACTATTCTTATATTGTTAATAACATGGACTGTTTATTACAAGACATTTAGTAATGTATATGGCCTACATAACATAACTTTATTTTTATTTTCATGTTTATACTTTTTAAAACAACATAATATGTATTACACTCAAATTTCATTAATAAATTGTTATAGATTGTTTTCGTACATCTAATGACTGATTTTTTTTTTTTAATTCTTGAGCCCGTATCCAAACATCCAAATCTGAATCGCTCCCAATTGACTCGGATAGTTGGAGTTCTACTGTATACGTTTTTATAAATAAGGAAAAGTAAAAATGATTATTACATTTTGTACAGAAAATCAGTTTTTGCCAGTACGATGTACATTTCAACTACCCAACTTTAATTCTTTTACAGACAAAGCTTTGGTTCTTTAAAGTTTGTATATTGGTTGCTCTGATTGATATTACTATCAGACAAGATTGGATTTTCCTTCAGAGCTTAAGCGCCTTCTAATCAAAATTACGAAAAAAGAATAACCGTTAAATATCGAATAGTTTGAAAAATATTTTCAGTTAAATGTATTTTTCATAGATTTGATAATTAAACACGGGTAGTGCTACGATTCTTTGTTGCTGGGTTCGGGGGCCCTAACCAGATTAGGTTACTAGTCCCGATTCCACAGCATACTTACACCAAACAAACACTTATAAGGCAATGATAATCAAACGAAGCAGTCAGGCAAAGAGGTCTTACCAAAATTCACTACCTTTGATCAAAGCAATCACCGATATAAATGAATAAACAAAACATTAATCAAGAGAAATACCATGCCTAGAGACATTTCTAAACTTAATTTATTACTGCTTTGCAGTACTAAAAAAACTGCAGAAAATCACGTGTAAATAGATAGTAAAATCTATCAGAGCTACAAATATATGAATACCTATCAAAATTTCAAATATCATAAAATTCTACTAATTTGAAAACAGTATTCATTCAAAATAAAAATCTAAGCATACATGTTTTTTATTTTTAAGACAAGTGTTTCAATAGTCTTTCACAGGAATAATTACTAATTACTATTCTTTATTCGTTGTTATTACTAGTTAAAATTTGAGGCGTAAACACAAAAAATGATATAGGCCTAATATTATGTATACATTCTTAAAAAAATGGTCTTATATTACAGTACTTATAAAAATATATTAAAGAGTATTATTTAATTTAAAAGAGAATAAAAGAAATATATAATTGAAAGATTATATGCTCTAAACATTTACTAAACTAAATATAAAAGCTTAAAGGAAAGTCAACTATAGCTAAAGATCTCCTAATACGTACTAGGACTCAGCTAATACCGGTTTTTGTCTAAATATCAATAAAACTATTACATTTCATGATAATTATTTTTTAATACATTTTATTATAATGAAAAATATGTAATTTTCTAGGAATTTAATAATTAAAGTATACAGTGGTTTAATAAAGTCCCCCCCCCCCCAACTTAACTTTTGAGTTTGAATGGAGCAAAATCCTTTTTGGACTGTTAACTAGGTCCCCAGAAATTTAGTTATTTGATTTAGTCTACTGACGTTTTAGGATTTTTTAGTGTAAACATAGTGATAAAAATATTCAGAACATAGAACAAAAACAAGCAAATAGACATTTGAAAATGTATAAGACAACAGAGTGGGATTTCAGTGGTTAACTAAAATCATAGGTGACCCTATGCAAGCCCCACTTTCTAAATAGGCCAAGTAGACCACGGCCTAGAGCGGCAAATTTCCAGAGACGGCAATTTAAAAATACTGAATATGTTTACAGATGAAATTATTTAAAAATTGTTCTTGAAATGGTATTTTTAGAATTTTTACTGTAAGAAATTGTATATAAACTGTAAGCCTCAGGGGTGAGAATTAGCCTGATTTCGTGTCAAGAGGCACACGCTATTTCGAGTTGCGACTACCACCATTGATTCTGAGAACGCAACGTCATACGATCGCTGGTTTTCATAGACTGAGGGCGCAGTTCGACCATGACCGCTGAGAAATAAAGCTACGTCTTATGTCTTTCTACGTAGCACCTTGTGTCCTTACGAGAATATTTATGTTTACACACTCAGTCTTACGTTCCCGGGTTACAACATACAATAAATAAAATGATTAGTTGATATGAAAGACGTCTAATAATTGGCAGAGAGTGTGTCTACCAATGGCAAAGTATTCCTATATTCGTCTCCCAGTCAAGAAAGGCGGCAGCGATCGCTGTTGTTTAGTGGAAGAAGAAGTGGGAAATTCAAAGAAGAGGAATGTGGTGCTATTAGGCATTGAGTGACATCTAAGGACCAATGAACAAATGTAAGGTTTTTGGTGCCACCTCTGGTGAGTGGTGGACGTGGTGCCAGACCATATCTAGATGAGCTTCTTCGTTCTTATGAATATCTTGAATTGAGGGGGGGCGGCAGGGCTTGAGTCGGCATGAACATAAAAAGGGCCCTATGTTGTTTATAACCCGGACTGGTTCTGGTGCTAGGTAATCCGATATAAAAAGGTTGTAATGTACGCCTTATTTTCTACCAAATATAGATTTTGTAGAAAAAAACCCTTTGCAAAACTAGTAGAAAACCTCTTAACAAAACTTTCTAATGACTACAAAAGATGAGGGAGAAGGGGCTATATTAATTCACTGTATAAATGACTAAATCCACTAATTAAATTCTCTATTCACAATTTTAACTAAAAAAACAAGACATATTTCAAAAATTTTATATACTTGTAGCGGGGCGATATTCCTATGTACAAAATTGAAGATAAAATAAATCGTATTTAAACAGACAAGTAGTAAATTTCAGTTAATTTTATAAATATGTCTCTAACCTAGGTATTGCTAGCCCTAATACAAGTTGACTGCATTCTTTCAAATTGCCAATAATATTTATCACATAACATTTTATATACATAGTCTATGAAATAAATTCCCATTGGTTTGCATCTGAAAACAGAAGGTAATTGTTAGTGCCTGAAACTGTAATAATCAGCTGTTTGCTATGCTTTCACTAACAGCTGATTTGATACATTGAAACAATTATTTGTAGGTTATGTTTGTTCTATTAATATTCGTAAGACAAGCTGGTTCTTTTGAAACTACAGTGGAGTCCCACTATTCCGAACAGAGTTCAGAAAAAACACAGATTTTTTTTAAACATTAGAAATTAAAAAGACGTTCGTGAAAAAACCTACATTTATTGTTATACAAATAAGTTAAATAGAGAACATACATAGAGCATAAGCTTGATGAAAACGCCTGAAACCAAATTGGAATGAAAACTGGTTTTGTTTCCTTCACGTTATCCATCCGTTTTGCGCAAAGGAAGCTGCGGCAACGAGCGTCCGGTGAAACTGATACCGGGTCCTTCAGAAATAAGGAAGGAGTAGATACAACAGCTAGGCACTATAGTGTTTTTGCCATCTACCACTTGCGTTCATCCGTTTTTCTTCTCCATTTTCGTTATCTCGAAGGAGTTTTATTTTTTCCTCGGTCTTTTTCAAGACGATGCGGTACCAACGCAAAGACTGCGGAATGACAAAACGGACAGTTCGAACGATCTATCACTTCTCTTCCGTTTTTAGAAGAAAACGGAATCGCAACGCAACGTAAGGAAAATACGGATGGTACAAACGGACTAAGGTGAGGTTAAGAGCATTTGCCGCGTTTACGTGTGATGTGATATGAGTTCAGTTTGAGCGCTCACCTCTTCCTCGCTTTCCTCCGATCCGATCAATGCTGCACAGAACTGACTCTAGCAGATGTCCCCGCACTTAATTTACGCCTTAACAAGTCAATACGTTGATATTATTCGTGAAATCCGCCTATTCCAAATTCCCGCTAAACCGAACAGTGTTTGGTCCCAATTTGTTCGGAATAGTGGGTCTCTACTGGTACTATATACAGTGTGATTGAAAAGTCCCGGAACGGTGTAATATATTTTTTACCATTATAGATAAAGTAATGAGACTTGGTATATCAATAATAGCCATAAATCTCTACTCTTTTAAGGTATTATCACTTTTTTATCCCTTAAGGGGGACGGCCCACGAGGAGTCAGACAAAATTCTTAAATAGCAGCATAGTTTGGTATCAAATTAAAGGTCTTAGTTAGTAGAACACATTGCCGCAAACCGGACTTCGAAAGGTCCACTCTAACCAAAATGGCGGCCCTAAACGTGTTGAAATAAATTGACATAAAGTTGCTAATATCTCGAAAAGGAAGAATTTTTAGAAAAAATTTCAAGACACAAAAAATGTTTATTTCAAAGTGCTTGACCTAAACAAAGTGCTCCCAAATCGATTTCGTAAATTTTATTTTTTTTAAATTTTCTAAGATGAAGGAGTAAAAATAAAATTTACGAAATCGATTTGGAAGTAATTTTTTAGGTCAAGCACTTTGAAATAAACATTTTTTGCCTCTGGAAATTTTTTCTAAAAATTCTTCCTTTTCGAGATATTAGCAACTTTATGTCAATTTATTTCAACACGTTTAGGGCCGCCATTTTGGTTTAAAGACCTTTAATTTGATACCAAACTCGACCTATGCTGCTATTTAAGAATTTTGTCTGACTCCTCGTGGGCCGTCCCCCTTAAGGGATAAAAAAGTGATAATACCTTAAAAGAGTAGAGATTTATGGCTATTACTAATATACCAAGTCTCATTACTTTATCTATAATGGTAAAAAATATATTACACCGTTCCGGGACTTTTCAATCACACTGTATAATAAATGCTGTTATATTAAAAGCTTACAATTTGTTTTAGACATTTAATATTATTTACCGTATTAACTTAGGATATTATTAATCCTAAGTATTTATTAAAATGAAATTTTAAAACATAATTGCATGAAAGTAGTAAAAGGGTTTTCTTCCCAATTCTTCTAATTTTTCAATCACTGCTCTGCTTCATTTTGTAAAAGTTACAACATAAATATGATATATTGTTTGCAAGTCATTTTTACAAACTTACACAGTTTTTCATTTTAAATACAGTTGAAAGATATTAAAGATTTGCATACCGGTTTAATATTTTCTCAACTAGTAATACATTTTTGTTTCAGTTATGAATTTTTATTAATCTTCTTAAATTTTTCAAATATCATATGTACAAGTCACAGTCTATTCAAACATTTAGGTCTAAACTACCTTTGACACAAAATTTTTCTAAATCGCTTTAACTTCATTCTGTACCTTTTCAATTTTCCAGTAAAGGTTGTAAATAAGTACAGTCCCGCTGTTCCAAACTAATTGGGATTGAACACGGTTCGGTTTAGCGGGAATTCGGAATAGGCGGATTTCATGAATAATAACAATGTATTGACTTGTTAAGGCGTAAATTGAGTGCGGGGACTTCAGTTCTATACAGCGTTGAACAGCTCGGAGGAAAGCGAGGAAGAGGTGAACAGTCAAACTGAACTCATATCGCACGTAGACGCGGCAAATGCTCTTGACCTCGCCTTAGTGTAGGTTGACACCATCCGTTTTTTTTCCTTCCGTTGCGTTACGATGCCGTTTTACTCTAACGGAAGGAAAGGGATAGGTCGTTCGAATTGTCCGTTTTGTCATCCCGCTGTCTGTCTTTTAGTTCAGCATCGTCTTGAAAAAATATCGAGAAAAAAATTAAATTCCTCCGAGATAACGAAAACGGAGGAGAAAAATGGATGAACGCAAGTGGCAGGTGGCAACAACTCTACTAGTGCCTAGCTGTTGTATCTAATCCTTCCTTCTTTCTGAAGGACACAGTATCCGTCTCATCGGTCGCTTGTTGATGTAGCTTCCTTCCCTCAAAACGGATGGAAAACGTGAAGAAAACAAAGCCAGTTTTCATTCCAATTTGGTTTCAAGCGTTTTCATCAAGCTTAGGCTATATGTATGTCTCTATTTAACTTATTTGTATAACAATAAATGTACGTTTTTCAAGAACATATTTTGAATTTCTCCTGTTTTTATGTTTAAAGAAATTGGTATTTTTTCTGAACTCTGTTCGGAATAGCAGGTCTCTACTGTATTGACAAATACTTCCCAACACTTTTTCGCACCCATCTCTTCTTTCATGCAAAGACATTCGTAAAATGTTTAACTACTTAGAGTTTTGCTAACCAGAAACAATAAAAAGGCATTATTAAAAGACTAATAGCTTTTTGTGTCATTTTGTCGCCCTGAAAGGCAATTTTCTTGAGGGCAACTAAGATACTACCTTTCCGTAAGACACACAACATTTTTCCCTTCGGCTACAGTTTTAGTAAATAATTTGCATTGTATTATGGCACAAACGTTATTAAAACATGGACATTCATATTTACAAAAACATTGAGGTTATGCCAAGAATACACAGACACGGAAGTTCATTGATGGATTGTTGTTTCGGCAGCTGTTTTACTAAAATATGATTTAGTGGGCGGAAAAGTGCTCATAAAAAAAACACATTGAATACACTTTGCAGCCTGTAAACAAAATAAACTCAATGCTTTTTATATGGACACTTCCCCACCCCCAATTTGTTCTTTCTACCCTATTAATGAGGCAGAAAAGTCCTCTTAAAGTAATGAATTAATTTTCATTAGATTAGTTGCTAGAGGAAAAAATATTAAAACCATCTGTGTATACAATAAAGTGTGTATGTCTAAATAAAATTTTTTTTTTTAAATACTTACATATTTACTGAGTCCATAAGCTATCAAGCTTGGTATTCATGGACCCAGACTATCTGAAAAATGTAAAAGTATGTTAATGTATTCATTTTATATAACACTTATACTAAGCACAATAATTTTCACCTAATGTTTATTACAAACACTACCAAATAATATTAGTATCTAAACAACATACTCATTCAATAAAATTATATCTTGTTTAAGAGAAATTTGATTCATAAAGTTTAAAAACATCATGTTGCTTTAATGAACGAAACATGATCATCGAATAATCATTGTCAGCCTTCTTCATTTGTATTGTAAGCTCGTAATTTGATTGCTACTTTAAAATATATAAGCAATCCCAGGCTATTCGCAGGTTCTGAAAAATTGCCGTGACTAACAAAACCGTGAATAGAGAAAACCAAATATTTATAGGTTATGTTCGTTTTGTAACATTATGTACTAATACCTATAATTAATTTACATAAGATACAGGCAGTCCTTGTTATACGCGGTCCCGCTTTACACGCTAAAAAAAGTCCTTGAAAGGTTTAGTATTTGAGCTGAGTTGTTTGGAGTGTAGGCTACAGTTGATAATTTTATAAGTTATTGGAGCGTTGTCATCTTACTCTCCCCTCAAGATCAGTGCTATCATGACGGTACCTCTACCCACCCCTACTTGCTCTGTCATTGTCTGGGTTTGTCTATTTTTATAACTTAGTCACGTCAAGGCTCAAGGTATCGTTCGGTCAGTAGCGAAAATATTAGTCTTGAGTGTTAATCTAAAACGTAGTAAAAACTTAATTTATTTATTTTATTTATTTATTACCAATAATTCCTTTACATGTATAAATACATAAAGGACCTATAGGGGGCACAAATGCCCGTACATAGGTTGGTCCCTAAATTAAAGATAAAAAAAAGAAGAAATTAAATTGAGCTAGAAATCACGCTCAATAATAGTAAGTAATAGTATAATACAATATAATATAACAATAATAATAGTTTAATTGAAATTGATGTATATTGTTTTTATTATAAAGTGTACCTAGATTATCTCACTTGACAAATATTTATTTAAAAAAAAAAAAAAAAAACTTTCTTTCTTACACATTCAATTTATTTAATCTATGCTAAATCCACTTATTTTCCTATTAATTTTCTTTTTTAAAACATTTACACTACAAGATAGCGATTTTAACTCATTTGGCAGTTCATTGAAATACTTCGCTGCATAGTAAACGTAGCTTCTCTGCCCAATGGTTAGAGAGTGTTTTGGTAGGGAAATATTCTTAAACCTAGTATTTCTTGGCTTGCTTAAGAATTCACTTTTAAGTTCTTGGTACTGGCGTGTTATGGCTTTAGCAACAAACACTTGTTTTATATCCAATGGTTTATTTGAATCTTGGTCGTTGATTCCAATGATATTGAATAGCCTTTTTTGGAGTCTTGCTAACTGGTCCAATGCTGTATAGTATAGTCCACCCAACCGATTATTCCATATACAGCTAAACTATGAAATAGTCCATAGTATATAAGTAATAACTGATTTTTTTGTTAAAATTTGTTTTAATCTATAGAAAACATAGACCAAAAACTTTTCCTTTTTCACTATATTTCCAACGTGAGCATCCCATTTCACATTTGAGTCATAAGTAATTCCCAAGTATTTACAGTTTGAGGTTCTCTTTAAACTATTTCCATTTATTACAATATCAATTTCATTTCCTTTAGGCACAGAGTCAGCGTAGTTACCAAAAGCAATATAAGAGGATTTGTTTATGTTAAGCATTAACTTGTTTTTATACAACCAAGAGTATATAGTGTCCAATTTATAAGACATAGCATTTGATAGTTCCTCCCATGATCTGCTGTTCATTGTTACTGCAGTATCATCAGCATAAGATATAAGCTCCTGATGCAAAACCAAGAAATCATTAATATATAGTAAAAATAGCAATGGTCCTAAGATGGAGCCCTGTGGAACACCAACATCAACTATTCTTGAATTACTTTTTCGACCATTCACCTTAACAAACTGAATCCTGTCCTGAAGATAACTGCCAATTAAAGTCAGACTAACGCCTCTTATACCCATATTGTATAATTTATCTAGTAAGATTCTATGATCCACCGTATCGAATGCTTTAGAATAGTCCAGGAATGCAACAACTGCTGGATTACTGTTACTTAAGTTTTCATATACAAATTTGCTCAATAATGCAATTGCATCATCTGTGCTCTTTTTTTTTTAGAAAACCAAATTGCCTAGCATTGATCAGTTCATTTTTAGTGACAAATTTAATAAGTCTAGAGTATAAAACTTTTTCAAATATTTTAGCCAGGTTAGTTATCAAAGCAATCGGGCGATAATTATTTATATCACTTTTTGACCCACTTTTATACACAGGACAAACAATGGCTATCTTAAATTGGTATGGGCATATTCCCTGAGAAATAGCATTGTTTATAATTTGAGTAAGAGCAGGAACAATGTATGTAGCTGCAAGTTTAATAGTATATGTATGCACACCATCATATCCACCAGCTTTGTTTTTTAATTCAGAAATAATCCTATGTACTTCAGTTTCATTTGTAGGAACTAAAAAAAGAGTACTTTGATTCATTGAAATATCAGGTATTACATGTTTATGAATTGGTGGAGCAGCATTTTCAGTTAATTTGGATACAACAGTACAGAAAAATGTATTAAATATATCTGCTTTTGAAATGTCATTATTTTCTATTTTATCCTCGATTTTTATACTCCCAATATATTTATTCATTGTTTTATTTACAAGTTTACTCTTGACAAAGTTCCAAATTTCTTTGGTGTCAGCATTCTGTAATTTATTTTTATCAGATTTATTTTTTGCACATCTGAGTAAGGATTTAAGAATTCTTTCATAGTTCAAGTATTGTTCTTTCTTAGCTGTATTATTTTGGTCATTTTTCCACTTTTTATATAGTTTTTCTTTAGTGTTGATAGAGTTAATGAGAGCAGGAGTTATCCAGGTTTTTCTTGGTTTTTGATTCTTGGGAATTATTTTACATGCACAGCTGCTTACCTTCTGTAATTTTGCAATAAGAATATCGATAGCTTTATTGTTATCTTGCAGTTCTATGGTTTCAGACCAGTTCTCTAACGCACATAACTTAAGAAACTTATTTTTATTGTTAGAGGATGTTTTTAGTTTTTTCACTTTTAAACTGTTGCCATGAAAAGACAGCAATGTAGGATAATGATCCGTGATAGAGTAAATTAATTTACCAGCTGATGATTGCAATAGACTTTTAACAAATATATGATCTAAACATGTGCCTTCATTGATACTTTTATTTGGATGTGTAACAGTATTTATCCTAGATTGGTAGCCATTTTGAAGTAGCAAATAACAGTATTCTTCAGTAACTTTATCAAATTTGATAAGATCTAAATTAATATCACCTAAGATAACGTGATTTGATATATTCTTGTTGCTGAGAATAAAATCGTTTAAATCCTTTACAAAGTTTTCACTATCATAGTCATGACACCTATACAAACCAGTAATTTTGAATTTATTGTTTTTGGATAACTCAATCAGAAGACTAGTTGCCTCCAAATCACCAAACTTTTCATTTATAGTCTCATATTGCAAATTTGTTTTTATGTATGTAACCACTCCATCACAAATATTAATTCTGCTATTATTCAAATGAGATGTATATCCAGTTAAATTTATGAAATTTATAGTGTCACCAAGTCTAGCCTCCGAACATACAATGACATCAGGTTTATATTTAAACACATCAACTAAAGCTTCTAATTTTATCCAATTTTTCCTAACACTTCTGATATTTACATGCAAAATCACAAAATCAGACTCCAGAAAATTCTGGTTTGAGTTTATTTCTTCAATACCATTAAAATACAGTTCCTCGTGCAAATCATACTCCACAAAGTCCATACAATTCTTCATTCTATTTTGCATCATTAATATTTTTAAACGGTGGTTCAGGTTTCCACGGATAATTCGTATTAATAATATGTTGTTCCCATCTTATCTTAAACGATTCACATACATCAACATCATCCGCCGCATGATCTACCAACCTCTTTTTAGTTAAATAATTGTTAGCACTAGCGCAGTTTATGCATTTTATAACATCCGAATTACACACAGAAGTATCATGTGAGCCCGCACACTTTAAACATGTTTGCTTCCTTTCATCATTATTTAAACACTTTTTAAAACTATGATTATACCCACAGCATTTTTTGCATCTATTTATATTGAAATCGTCATATACTCTACAGCATTGATAACCAATAAAGATTGTTTTGGTTGACATTATTTTTGCGTACACATCAGAAGTTACTTCAGCTAGAGCCCCATGACTGTTGTTTTTCTGTTTATATGTGTGTACTACCTTAACACTATCTGACGGCAGCTGATTTCTAGTTATTATATCTTCTTCAAGATCACTTTTGTCGTGCAACGATGATATATTTGTTATGCGTATTTGTGGATTACTCCTCTCAAAAGCCTTAACTGATATCAGATCATTATTTTCACTATGCAATGCTTGAATAATATTTTCAGAATCCTGAATACTACTACACTTAATATAAACAGAACCATTTTGAACTTTATTAATTTTTACCACTTTAGCGTGAGTTTTTTTGCGCAATTTGCTGCTTCACCAAGTCCATAGTGTCGCCCTTAAAGTTATTATTTGGTTTTATGACCAATTGAACGAAATCTTGCTTTTTAGAAATACCAGCCAAAGCACCAGCATAAGACTTATCAGCAGAAGGTTGTTTATGTCCAGAATTGACTGAGGCTCTTAAAAATACATTGTGTTCTCTTAGTTCAGTATTATGTTTACTCAATTCCTTATTCATTTGCTTTTCAAAGTTTAGTTCTCTTAAATATTCGGCACAATCTTCACAGTCCTTATCAATATTTACATCAGATTTACTGTTTTTAGATCCATCTATCGAAATCGATGCAACAACATCTTCCAGAAATTTACCCTCAACACATGTATTCATAGAAGCTACATTTTGAGCAACATTTAACCCCGCTGCAATATCTTCAAGATGTTTTTGAATAATTGTAACTTTTCTGTTCAGAATAACACTATCTAGATCCTTGTTATTACTATCACATGTCTCAATTAATTTATATGTTATGTTTGTGTGTTCTGGACACACAACTAAGTGCCTTGAAACAAAAAATCCTTTACCCTCGTTAACTTTTCTCACAAATTCTGATTTACAGTATCCATTATCACACAATAGACACGTTACAGATTTAACATCCCTCGTTGTATGACAAACTTGTTTAATATAGTCCGGGGGTATATCACGCGCATCTGTACTAATCCACGCCATATTTAAAACAATAGGGCTATACTCTCAAAACAAAATTTAAAAAAATATACCAGCCTGTAAAAACGATCACTCTGATTTCATAATTTGGAATGTATATTAATTGTAATGTCTGCAGAAAATTTTTAATTAAAACTTATAAAACTCACCAACTCTTTTCAAAATATTTTACTGTAATTTTAATTAATTCTTTTAAATTAATTTGACTTGCTGTACACTAAATTGATGTCTCAAACTAAATCACTGTACAGTACAGTATGCCATTGACCTTCATTTGCACAAGTCCACTTGTATTCACGCAGAAGTGTGTTGTAGGAAAATCCCATCTTGTATGTTTTGTTGTATTTGTGAGTGTTTCACCGACATGGTATTTACACAATGTTATTAAATTCGTACAATAATAATTACAGTATGTACTCTGTAATAATTTACAAATTTTGAATGTACTTTATTGCTATTTATACAGTATTTTTTCTTTTTTTAGCGACCGTGAATAATCAAAACAGCGAATACCAAGCCCACGAATATCGAGGGATTACTATATACGTATATATCAATGTATAAATTTACCTTTACTCGTTACGAACAAAACTCAATAACATGGTGACCATCTACTACATAAAAGTGGAACTACATGCAGTTTTTAAGAGTTACCAAAAGATCGTTACTATTCATCGTATTAGCGACTATACTGGGTAAGGATAGATCACTAACTCACCAGTGAAAGGGTTAAAATAATAGTTTTTTTAATTATTGATCCCATGAATAACACCAGTGTGTAACCAATACCTTAAAACTAATGATCCAGTATATTATGCCTCCTATATATTGTGCAACCGATACTTTGAAATTACCAACCAAGTATTTAGCACCCATGAAAAAATACTTTTTAAATTAAAAACCAGTAATTAGCACCTATGTAACTGACTTTTTTAATATTAGTGATTTAGTATTGACCATCCCTTTAACTGATGTTTTATGAAAGAGTACTCTAGTATTTAGCACCAGTATATGTGATACTTTTGAAGAGAAGGATTCTGTGAATAGGACTATGTAAAAGTTATAATCAAATGGACTGCATCCATGTTTAAAATATACAGGTGTTCCAAAAAGAATGACGGGAATTTGAACGAGCGCTAATATTCAAAATATCTAAACGATTTAAACATCAATCGGAAGTTAAAATAAGCAAGTTTTGTTTATCAAGTAGCATGGAGCTAAACGCTGAAATTGACATGCGCAGAACAGTCATCACACGCCAATACGATGTTGACAGAGCAACAGAAGGCACAGTGCGTTCTTTGGTACGCTGAGTTAAAATCAATTGTTAGTGTGCAGAGTCGCTTTCGAGAAACTTATGCAGGACAAAATTCAACCAATGACAAAACTATTCGTCGCTGGTTTAACCAGTTTTACAGACACAGGAAGTGTGTCAAAAGGACATTCACCAGGCCGGCCGAAAACAAGTGAAGACAAAGTTGAACAAATCCGGCAATCTTGTATCAGAAGCCCGAAAAAATCTCTTGTCCGACAAAGTTTTCAGTTAAACGTACCCAAAACAACACCCCACAATGTCATGCGTAAATGATTACAACTTCATGCCTACAAAATTCAGGTTAGGCAACAGATAAAACCCACCGATCGCCCTATGGGTGCACACTTTGTCAATTTAATGCTCAATGAGATTGGCGACAATCCAAATTTTCTTAAACGAATGCTGTTCTCAGACGAAGCAACATTCCACGCAAATGGTGTTGTTAATCGTGACAATTGTCGGATATGAGGTTCAGAACAACCAAACGTTATTCATGAACATATTCGCGATTCGTCAAAAGTGAACGTGTGGTGTGGTTTACTTTATGACAGAGTGATAGGCCTCTTCTTTTTTACCGAAAAAACAATGAATGGCTTAATCTATCTTGATATGCTTGCAAAATTTTTGTTTTCTCAAATCGAAGACATTGAACAACAAGCTGGTCTAAGTTTTATTTTCATGCAAGATAACGCCCCACCTCATCACCGTCAGGAAGTGCGCGATACACTAAACAACAGATTTCCAAACGGTTGGATAGGCAAAGATGTGCCTATTCCCTGGCCTCCCAGGAGTCCTAATTTGACCCCTTTGGACTTTGTTTTCTAGGGTTACATAAAGAACATTGTATATAAAGAAAAAATTTACGATTTGAGACGTGAGCAAATTTTGACAGCGATCACGACTGTAACACCACAAATGCTACAAAACACTTGGTAAGAAATCGATTACCGCTTTGATGTCTGCATAGCAACAAATGGAGCTCACATCAAAACTTATTAAGGTATGAAAAACCAATTGGTTTTTTACTCTCAAATTGACATTTAAATCGTTTAAGTATGTTTAAAACTTTTCCAGTAGCGCTCATTGAAAATCCTATCACTCTTTTTGGAACACCGTGTATTAAAGAGAAATATAAGACATTTTTTGGATCAGCCTTGATACCAAAGGACATTACATCAATGAGAGATTAACAGAAAAACGTTGTGATTACACAAAGATTTGATTGTACAAGGCTTAAACGTTTCCTACTATGGTAAGGAACCCTAAAACTATCGATTGATATTTCAAGGATCAGTAACAGTGATTCTTAGAAACTGGAAATCAACCTACTTGTCACTGGTGGTCAGTTATGCTATACAATGTAGTGAATCTCCTCTTCCTCATGTGACTCACAGCTTCGACAATGTCCACTTTCTGGCTAAAGAAATCCACAATAGGCTGTCCAGTCAGTGTAGTAGCCAAGAACTGTTCCAGAGCTATCGACCATTCAGCTTCGGCTAAACTCCCAGGGTTACCATTCCTATCGGAAACCTGAACAGGTAGAAAGAAATGTTCAACTTTATTACTTTGGTATAATGCATGAAATAATCTTTTAGTACAAAGTACTGGGTGTTCCAAAATTAATATCGAGGTTTTAAGGCTTTGTACTATTTATTTATTTATTTATTTATTGCTTTTGAACAAAATTAAATACATTTGTATTTTCTTCCTTTTCTATTTATACATAACTCTAAATATGACAATAATACTAACTAACTTAAAATAACAAGAATTATAAAACAACTACAATAGAATGTTACAAAATAAAATACACATTTATAAAATAACCAATTCTTTCAGGAAATAAAATACTTATCCTAGAGAAAACGCAATACAACATTACATAAGACATACATTACATTACATAAGCATTTATTACATTTAACATACAATTATAAATGAAGGGCTGAGAAGCCAAGTGGTGCAAATGAATTTTTTTTTTAATAATGGAGTTAAGTGCAGAAACTGGCTCTTCAACACTTTAAAATGTTCGTGGCCAAAGAATATAACTGTAAGTCTATCATGTGCTGAGATCTAGTGGCGAAAAAAAAACTACTTCGTAGAAGATCTGTTTAGCTTAGAAGCCAAGGGATACATGTGATGCAAGACACTTTACTTTACATAGGTAATTTACTTGTAACCTATGTTGTATTACATAACTTCTAATTCCTGTTAACACGTTCACTATTACGCAAATTTCGTATTTCCTATGCTAGGAGCTGACGTTTTATTTTTTATATTTATAGCAAAAATGAAATTACTTTATTTTTTATTTCTGAACCTTTCTACGAAATAATCACTAATATTTTAAAGCGGACGCACATGTTCGTCCATAGCACATAGGCTTCAAATTGGCGTGGGAAGCACGCAATGCATTGTGTATTGAAAATACTCCCAACACATGGGTTGGCATGCGAAGCACGCAATGGATTGTATTGAAAATCCTCCCAATACGGGGGTTGGCGTGCAATGCACAGTGTGTCGGCCGTCTCTTATAGTGTTCAGTGTCAGGCTCACGTGTACGTCCTTAGCAGTGAACGTGTTAACATCCCAGGGGGTACAAGTGACAACTTTTATCAAATATTGGCTGATAGCAAAGAATAAGAGTATGAAAATCAAGTTAATCTTTGTTATTATGTTAAGTCACAATAAAAGGGGGAAAACGCAATACAAATTGAGAACAGTTATTATTTTCTACCAAATTTTTGTTCATGTTTATAGAGTGGTAAGCGAAATATAATGTTAAGATATCAATTAGTCTGAACAAATTAAAATTATTAAAATAATAAACCACAGTTTAACAAAAAACCAACGCAAACAAAATAAAAATACATATCTACACAACTCTATTAACATTGCAAGAAGTTAGTAGCCTCGCTCGGCAGTTAGCCTCGTGCAGGGTGCTGTTT
Organism: Philaenus spumarius; assembly: GCA_018207615.1. Classification (NCBI taxonomy): domain Eukaryota; kingdom Metazoa; phylum Arthropoda; class Insecta; order Hemiptera; family Aphrophoridae; genus Philaenus; species Philaenus spumarius. The sequence continues at coordinate 28,157 of JAGFPH010008299.1, forward strand.
GAATTGACAATCCCAACCTACTCTTGCTCTCCTTTGCCTATTGCCTAAAGGACTTCACACATGGCGCTTGACATAGTCATTTATATATTGTAAAAAAGTAATGTAGAACTAGAATTAGTTTAACCAATAGCTATCTTCTCGCTGTAACTGTGAATGGATACTTACGTTCTCCGTAGAAGCTTGCCACTGATCAGCTGCTTGCACAAGACTGTCATTAGATTCATCCCTCGCTGCGTAAAACCTCTTTCCTACATCTCCTAACTGTAGTAACAGAGTACCTGAAAACCAAAGTCTGGAGTGAGGAATTATGACTTTGTAAATACACAAATAAAAGATTACGTGTGCAACATTGAAAACATGTTTGGCATCTAACCAATGTAGGTTGTGTATGAACTCTAATGGTTCAGAAGTAGAAAAAGGATGTTACGTCTTGCAAATAAATAATTCAAAAACTCGAGTTATGATAGTTGCTAGGTTTAATTGTTTCATAAATGTTCAGTTGTTATTTTGCAGTCACTTTAGTCTTGTTCAAGATTTTTAGACAAGGACCTTCTACATCCTAAATAATGATGTTATATTCATTTGACTGTACCAATAACAAAAAGAAAAGTGAATATCGCATCCTCAGGCCCCAATTTACAAAAGGGCTAACTGGGCATTTGCCAAGAGCGTGTTCTTTTGAGGGGCAGGAGAATTTGAGGTGCAAAGGAAATAAAACAAGATTCGAAGGACGGGAAAAATAAGTTTTTTAATGTACGGTAATGATTTGATTTAAAAAAATACATGTTAAATCCTACAATTCAAAGCACGACAGAAAGACCATGTGCTTACAGAAAGAAAAACACATAACCAGGTCGATTGCCCTCATTTCTACAGTGAGGGTGGCCGGGGTACTGTATTTGAAGGTCTTTAAAATATATAACTTCTATGTCTTTGCTTTTGACATTTTTTTCATGAAACAAACTAGTTTGTTTGGCGACACTTTTTTAATTTTGTTGTAAAAAATAAAATTTGTTACCAGAGAGTACTTAGTGGTACTTAATGGACAGAACCAAGGGAAATGTTAGTTTATTAGATTAGATTACATTGGTGTGGACTCCTTGGAGAAAGTTTTCTTATACGTCAACCCTTGGTTTATTGTGCCATTTATTAAATAAGAAAAAATACAAACAGCCTATGTCTTTACAAAACCTTACGATTAAGTTTCATAATGTACTGTTTTAAAACTGATAATGAGTAAGCTTGAATTTGATAAAATTGTATATTGTTTGGTTGAAACTGAAAAAAGAGTGGGCAGCTAAAGATTTTTTATTACTTATTGACAAAATTATTCTTTTTAGTCCTTTTAAAACCAGGCCCTATTTAGTACTTTAAATGGTAGGCTACTTTTTCTTAGACTTTTAACATTGTTAGAGATGAAAAAAGAAACTGCTTCGACAGTTTGTGTTACACGAAGCTGGTGCAAAGAAAAACTTCTCAAATTTTACATCATCGGGGGCTCAACGATGTCAAACGATTTCCCTGACTTTTTTACAAGTTCCCTGAAGGTAAGAACAATGCTAGAAGACTTAAGGGTCTGCTCCAGTAAACGAGAAAGCAACCAGAAATGCAAACGCTTCTCACTGTATCCCTATCTAAACAGTGCAATTTCTTGCAGCTGAACACTTTGACATTGCCTCATTTCAAACCATTTTATAAGTCTGTCTTTTGTAATTGAGTGTTGAAAAAAAACTGAATATTCTTTATAAAATTTCGAATCCGACTTGCAAATTATTTTTCATTATTAATTTTTTACTATAATTTTACTTTTTTGTGTACTTACAGCTCTCAGTCCTTTATTTTTCTTTTTTATTCCCTGGTGACGTACTTTTCTATTCAGAAATAATTAATTTTTTATTGTGTTAGGAAAAAAATTCAAACTTTGTACTTACAAAATGTCAATTATAACAAATCAAAAGCATTTAAAAAAATGTAAATTGCAAGACGGATGCGTATTGTAACTGTTCTTAAAATGAGACCTTGCAAACAATTTTATGATAAAAAGTAAACGAAATAAATGGTTTGAATTTTAACATTGCTCTTATGGGATAAAAATCAAAGATGGCCGCCACTACAGCAGACCCTTAAGAGGAGGATACCCCTGACCGCCATTTTGAATCTGATTCCCATAAGAGCAATACTACAGAATAAGTAAATTTTTCCCGTTAATTCTTGGAATAAATTAAAAAATTTGGTTTCATTTTGAAGTAGTCATATGTGGATGTTGATTGCCGGATACATTTTCAAAAACCGTTGTATTGTTTAAAAAAAAGTATGATATAAATAGTAAACTTAATTAATTTGTTACCCAGTTGCAAAAACAGATATTGCAAAAAAAACCTTAGCAATCAACACCCACAATCTATTATACTTTAAGAAAAAAAATACAGCTTTTTTTTGACGAAAATGACACAAAAATATGCTTAAAAGTGAAGGTATGGTTAGTTTATTTTAACATTGAAACTGTAGCCAACTTCGCCATTTTGAATTTAGGGACCCGAGCCTTAACATGGCAGGTGCATCACATTTTAAATACTTAAATTTAAATGATTTTACGTAGGAAAATAGTGGAAAGTTGTGATTTTAAGATGAATATAATACATATTCCGTATTTATGTTTCACTTATAGTTTAACAGATGTAGTTTCCTAATGAAAGCACTCTCGCATATCATTTTCTCAAATGGAGAAACTTAGGTAACCTTAGAGAATGTCTTGTAAATTAGACTATTGCCTGATATGGGATAAATAATATACATTAGAGCCGCGGTTATCCGAGCCCCGAATTCCAGATTAACCGAGGTAGTAAAAAAACAAAAAAAGTTCGGAAGTTAGGTTTGCGGTAGACGCATGCGTTAAAGTAACCCCACAAAGCGAAATCTGCATATAGCTGCAAATCTACTTCACTGTACTTATATAAGTCACATAATGTTTCGTCAAAAATGGTTCCGGTAAATAAAACGCACAGTTTTTTTATCATTATTAAATACTGTACAATACAGTAATTCCAATGCTTTGCTAAGCCATCAATAGGATTAGAATTTTTTACGTTTTAAAGTACTGTTTATACAATAGAATAATAGATTTTCATAATTAATTTATTTGTAAGAAGTGAACTAAATAAACAATCTAACAAATGACTTGAATAAACAATAATTCAACCACGCAGCTGAACCGCTGACGTTAGTTGAGCAAATTTCCAAAATTAAGTTTATAGGCCTATGTTTTAGGGTTTCAACCAACAATTTGGGAAATATGTCTACTCACAAAGGCGTTGAACAGCTGTCTGAGTGTATGCAATATATTAGTAGAATTTGTTTACTCCTAGTGGCCTCGCGAGTTTGCACTACTTGGCTTCGAACCGTGTGCTTTTATGGTGTATTACGTTTTGGTCGATTTTGGGCGAACCAAGCGAGCTAAAAGGTTGTGTAAAAAAACAAAATATGCATAATAACATTCTACATTTATATTTTAAGAAACAACTCTAAAAAAAATCATTCTCGTATTAAAAATCTCAAAAAATAGTTACTTCCGGTCAAAAAACGTACTTCCGGTTGTTGGATTTTTTTGGCTAACGAACTCGTCCGAGCGACATAGACAACCAACACGTGTACTAAATTTGGACCAAATCGGACTTAAAATGCAGCCGCTAGAGTGCGAACACATATATACATATATATGAATTTTATTGACACCTTAAAACGTGTTCTGGGGACCATGATCGTTGCTCATTTGCTACTCCCGACCTTGGGTCTCACCATAAGGACCACTGCAATAGCTCATTTTTCCTATGGAAATTCGCTAATAATATTAATGGGGTAGTCGGATACACCTAGTAGCTTAGTAAGAGTAGACAGACGTCTGATTATTGTTTACGCAATGGTGATGTCATCATTCCTTATCTTATCTAGCTCCTGTTTCTGTCCGACCTTCTATTGTGTCCAACTTTTACCTTAATCGGCTTACCCCCTTCTCACACATCTCCTTTAGTTTTTTTATATTTTTTTAAAATATATTTTTTTTTTACTTGAACATGTACTACAGCCTATGTTTATCATTTTGTATTTTTATTTTACTTTCATTTGGATGATATTTTTTCATTTTATAATAAAACCGATGCCTATTTTCACAACTTCAAGCATGTTTTCATTGATTTCACTAGTTTACCGTATTTTTGTCAGCGTCCATATTATCCGAGTTTTCCCTTATACGAGGTACCCTCGGTCCACATTACCTCTGATAACCGCGGCTCTATTGTATTAAAACAAAGGTTACTGTTTATTTGAACAAGTATAGTACATCAGCTTAATACTGTACAAAGCTACAAACCTATGGAAGCAATAGCGTGATACATCGCTTCGTCTTCAGGCTGGACCGTGAGCATATCGTGAAGTGATCGCCACAAAGCTATGAAATGCGGTTGCGACATACGAGGTATCGTCTTTACATTGCGAGCGTCCACGAGCACGCGTAACGAACTCATGCTCCTCACTTCCCAGGAACTTTCCTCACCACCTGGAAAACAGATTTCAGTAACCTACAAAAAATGTTCAACTTTTTGCTTACATAAAAAATAGTAAACATTTTTTTCAAAATGTACAAAAGTTTTATAATTTAGTTCCAAATAGAAGTGTATAAAAATATATACAGTGGAACATGGCTAATTCAAACTTCTATAATTCTAAATCTTCTTTAATTCGAATTTTTCCCTTGGTCCCTAGCATTTTATATACAATCGAAGCTAAAAAATCAAGGTTAATTCAAATTATATTTTGGATAATTCGAAGTTTTTTCGTGTAAAAAGCCGATCGGAAGCCAAACAGTTGGGTCAGAAATTCCCGAAAAACGATGTTGTATCATTGGCATGCAGTCAAAACACCCTCACTCCCCCCCCCTACTCGATTGTTTTGCCTACGTGACTAACAACACGCCTGCGATGCTCCTTCCGAGGTCAATGCCCAACCCCTCCCATTGTTTTGCAACGCTTCACATTTCATAACTCATAACAGTGTTATCCCTTAAACCTGTTCCCAAAAAAATTGTTCCGAGCAACAAACCACATCACAGAACACTGGCATTTTTTTTTAAAGTAGAAGTGACGTAAGTGATTCTGTTTTCCGTTTGTGATGGCCGAGAGACTTGATTGTAGGAAACAGATAAAAATCTCAAACTTTTTTGAAAAACAGTAGATTTCCCCAACACTTAACAAGATTGCTGGATACCAATGTAGTTAAATAGGTGAATAGTACATTTTGGTTTTACAGTATTTTATCACTTGAAACTTTTGAGGTTATTCACGATACAGTCATTATACAGAAACATTGTCTGTTATTCTGCTTTGTTGAACGTAAATCATGTAATATTATGTTTAATAAAGATTCTTGGATGAAAACTTAAAATTGGAATATTTTCTCTACCCTTTTCAAAGAACTTTCTTAATTTGAATTTTTTACTGGTCCCATGAGGTTTAAATTTTACAAGTTCCACTGCATCAACTTAATTTTTTTTTAAAACACGAGTTTTTATGTTTCACTAGACTATTAACAAAATTAGGAATTTTTTAATAGTAATTTAGGAATATATGCTTTACCCAAAAATGAAAATTAGGGTATTATTATTATAGCAAATTGTAGAGAATAAATCGTAGAATTGAACTGTATACTTGAAAATTCTTATTTTATAAACTTATTTCACTTTGTTTTACTTAATTAGATGAAGTTAACAAAAATCTCACTAACGTATCGTAAAAAGTTCCAGACGCTGTGGACAATGGGAAAATGTAAGCGATAATGCGACTATTGATTTGAATAAATGTCTGTATTTGACTCGAACAAAATCCGAACAGTAAATGAGGTTTACCTTATACCAAACGAAAGTATAGAGTTTCGTCTTCAAATCGATATAAAATCATTTTACAAATATATCAATTTGTAATAGATACATCGATTGCAAAATGTGCTTTCTTATTGGTTGAAAACTGTCCAATTGCAAGGGTTTACAGAGAAACTCATATCTAAGAACCTATAAGAGTGACGAATGATTGGAAGACAGCGATAGAAAGTGTAAATTTCGATGAATCCAATATATTTAAATAAGTCTGTCTAGTGATTATGAGCCTTAAAAAGCTTCAGGATTACGTCATTTCTTTGTGTTTTCTCGTGTGGCATCAGATGTTTAGACGACTACAATTTAAAAACGATCGTTACATTTGTAAATATACGTTTTAGAACACATTTTCAAATACAAAAATTACAGTTTAAAACATTTACTTTCCAATAGTTTTTGTTTTACTGAGATTGGATGATTTTTAGTGGGTGAAACATTCAATGCAAGTCGAGTTGTCTCGGACTGCTTGATTGAGAAATCTCAAATAAAATGTCCGACAGGACTAGGGTTAATTTACTCTATATATAATACATTATTAACAATTCAGGGCCTACATTTAACAGAAAAAACTTCATAGTGAAATTTCCAAAAAAAAAACGAAAACAAAAATAGGACAAAACAAAAAAGTGCAAGCCCTGAAAATAATGCACTTTCTCAGAAAAACAATTTTTACCAGTATAAATACAGGGGAATCGTGACACATTGTATTTTTCTTGTGCAGGAAGACATGTGGAACAAAATTAACAACAATTTATTTTTATTTTTGACAATTTTCAGTGTAACATCCTCTTAACATGAGAATCAAATAACCCTTTGAATTCATGCAAACATGATGCTTTCAAACATGTTATAGCCAGTGCTCAATTAATTTTACTTTAACTCTTTGAAGGGTGGCTTATTTTACGCCTACGACGTGGTCAAACAATGTAATTACTTTTACAAAACCCAACCTCGATTTTCAATAATTTTAAATCAATAAAATGATCATCATCATTTTAAATCATTTTAATGTAGTAAATCTGTTAAAAATGGACATAGCAAACAATATTTAATAATTATGATTTTAAAAAATTCTTACTCTGTCAAAATGTGAGATGAAACAAATGAAACCACGTCATATGAAGTGATTACTCTTCAAATAACACTGCACTTAATTTTCACAAAAAATTATTTCCCAAAAAAAGTTAGGAAGCCTTATTCTCGAACAAAAGCTAAGTTGGGTAAAACAGCTAAAATAATAACACTGAAGAAATAAAAAACTGCAATATTACCTTGAGCATTAGGCCCACTACTGGTGCTCGCTGACCTTTCCAACATTGGTGTGGAAGAAGTGGGACTCAATGCGGGAAGGATTTCTTCAAAAAAGTCAGTAGCTTCTGCTGCTACTTCAGCCCCATCATCTATCCATAGTTAGCAAAACAGTATAAAACAAGCAGAATTTGTTAAGCAGACTATTTAATGTGGAACACTTTTATTTGTTACTTACGTGTCTCAATATAAGAACACATGTATAATAAGCACAGATGGGGACGGGAGTTCCTTATGTAGGTTGCATGTTAAACTTTGAGTGTTAAATCAGTTCCATATTTGTGTTTAAATTTTTTTTCTGAAGGCCTGACTACGCATAAAGTTTTAACTGACAAACAGCAAACCTAATACGAATGACGACTGGCCGTTTTACCTAAAATTGTCAAAGCGAATTACTTATATCCTTGATAAAACAAAGCTTCTGATAAAACATACTGCAATTGATTACAACACAAGTTCGGCCCACCCTGCCCCCCCATGAATATCTTTGGAGCGAGAACTCGCCATAACTCCGATGAGGCATCAAAAACATCTCCCAGTAGTGCATGTTTCATTCAAGTATTACAAATGACTAGTAAAACATGCATATAATAAAAGACAGTGCATGTACAGTTGTACAAAAAGTAATATTTTAATCAAATAAGTGTTGTATATAAAAAAAATAGTGTTTTTGTGTAAATGTCAGCTTGAAGATGCCATCCAAGTAACGGGGAAACATTGGGGGGGGGGGGACAACGCGTAATATAATAAAAGAAAAAAGAAGTCACGTGACGGAAAAATACAAAGTAAGTAAACTTTACTTATTTCATTTCATCCCTTTGCCTTCAGTAATCAAATTGCAAATAATTTTGTATATTGTTACGAATTGATGGGGTGTGTATTAAAAGATATATATTAGTTATATTCAGTTTTAGAGTTAATATGTTTAGGGTAAAGGTATTACTTTGCGTAAGACAGATGGAGGTAAACAAGGAAGCATAATAAGGAAGGATGAGCTTGGCGGAAGTGTTTTTGTGTTGCACGTAAGAACAGTGTAGTTTGTCAACACGGAAGTTAGATGGGTTATATAAGCATAACCCTAATCTAGATTCGTGGCCAGTCTGTTAAAGTGTGGGGCCGGGAGCTAGGCCAGTTAGCTAAGGACGTTGGGCCGAGATTTGGCCAAGTATTGTGAAACTAAGGGTCGGAGGCTGGACAACACAAGACAAGCCAACACACGAGAAGTCTACACGAGGTTGAAGGACGAAACCGGTTCTGCAGTAGAACGAGATTTGAGTGAGTAGACAGTACTTAGTCTATCCATATCACGTTGAGTTTGGAGTCAAAAGTTTAACGGGAAAGTTTAATTAAAGTAAATTCAGTAGCTTTGTTTACCGAGTTCTTGTTTCAGTCTGTCATACGAAAGTAATATCTAATAAAAGAGATGTACGTAGCATAAGTAAAGGCTAATGTGTCAAATCATATATATTTGTGTTATTGTATTGTATGAGTAAAAATATAGAAATAGGTATTGCCACTGAACCACTGTGCATTGTTATTTATCTGTCCCTTTGTTATTAACATATTAAAGTAGAGTTTGAACCCGGGTAAGAAGGGTACCAGTTATATTCAACCCTATCAATATCCCTTAAAAATAATATTACATATTACATCGTTTTAGCTTTATAACTTGTAGGAAGTTACAATAATTCATAGATAAAATATATCTATATAAACAATATTTTAAACAGCATATCTCTAAGTGTGTCTCTAAGTGCATATCTCTAAGCATATCTAAGATGTGTGCAACCGATGTATATATGAATTATAATATATACAGTAATTGTATATTGAATTATAATATAGTAAGTCATTTTAATTGATTTTTGTTTGTTTTTGCTTTTAGTTTGTTAATCTAACCTAAAAAAGATGTTCATTTTGAAGCATAAACAACAGTTAGTTTTGAATAAACTGATTATAAATATTCTGAATAAAGTTACTATGGTAATGAATGTAAACAAACATGTGTTGCTAAGCATTTTATCAGAACACCTGTTTTCATGAGATATGATCTTGAGTTCCTATAAAAAAGAATGTTCAGTTTATTACAAATTTTCCAAAATTTTTAAATTTTTCTTTTTATAAAAACTTAATTCGGACTATTTCGAACGTTTTAAAACAAAAAATAGCCAAATTGGTCCAGCCGTACTCAAGTTATGCGCTTACCAACGAACAGCATTTTATTTTTATTATATAGGTATAACAATCCAATTGGCTAACATGAAATTCTATAGTTTAAAGTAGTTTGGAAAGTGGTTGTCTGCTCTGACTTTGGTCAAATATTGCACTTGAGCAGGAAATTATAACCAACTTATATTTAAACAAAAGTCCATATACACCTTCAGCAGGTCGGGAAGTGACAGGTTACCTGATAAAGTGGGTGAATCTATTTCTGAAGTAGGCAGTAGAGGAGGGAGATGTAATATATACAGAAGTCTCAGCCTCTGCGTAAGCTCGGCCGTGCAAGTCAACCCGAGAGCCGTCACAGCTTCACGCACGTCCAAGTACCCATCGCAGTTACTATCCATCAACTGCAAACAAAACACATCTTTATTAAATAGCCATTAAATTAATATTTTTCTGCATTTTATTACAATTTTATTTATTTATTTATTGAAATTAAATTTTATTTATTTTAAATTTTATTTTATTTATTTTATTTTTATTACAATATCGTAGTGGGCTGACCTGGCTATAGACTCATAACCTTACATTCAAATGACTTTTTGCAATTCTGTCATAAAGGTAAATATATGGATGTACAAGAGCAATACGAAATATACACCCACGGAAAGAATAAGCCGACAGATATACTAAATGATAAGCAAAATTTCCAGTCAAATGTATGCTTCTATCGAGATTAGAAACAGAGGACGAGTGACATAATACCTGGTCAGTACAGTATCAATCATAGCCGGATACAGTTGTGTAAGGAAAAAGTTTGTTCCTTAATAAATAAACAAAGTGTTTTTTAAACGTAATTAAGTGTGTATATGTGTCAGTGTTCATAAATGTTTGTCAAAACCATAATTTGTTTTTTAAATGTGTTATAACAGTGTGACGAGGTACATATATAAGTTGTTTATGGTACCGATAAAACGCACGTGACCATGACTGAATAAATAGTCGAAACGGCCGTCATGCAATAAGCAAATATTTGGAGGAGCAGACGTAAGTAAAACAATACATATTATTACTAAACAGCTCTCCAGTAAGGTGAAAAATATTTAAAAAAATACACCAAGCATTGCTGTTTCTTTAAGATTGATTAAACATTGTAAAAACAATAATAAAAAATTTAAGAAATCAGTGCGTTTGTAATTTTATTTGTGACGACCAACTCCAAAGAATTCCAAACAAAAAATAACTTTAGGGATATTGGAAAAAAAATGTTGAAACTTAATATCACAAGCGTGTTCTAAATAAGGCACATTTTTCACAGCGTACAAAAGGTTAAAACAAATTTGAATACCTTAAGGGTATTTTTTTATTATTACTACAAAACTGGTTTAGCATTTTCCAACAGATAACCTTCCAAATTAACAATCAATGATAATAAATAATTAGATATGAGTTGAGTGGATTTCAAAAATTAACTGTATATGTTTTAGAGTTTCAACCAACTATTTGGGAGATTGATCTACTCGCAAAGACGTTGAATAACTGCCTGCATGTACGAAAATACATTAGTAGAATTTGTTTGCACTTCAGCATCCAGCTCAAGCTTACGCGTTGCTTTGTTTTGGAAAAACTCGCTTTGTGAGTTTGCCCCTCGACTTTGCAGCCTCGAATTATTGACTGCTACGCTTCGCTCACAGTGGACAGCCCTCGGTAAAATAACCCACAAGAATTTTAAGCGAGTAATTTTATGGTATTTTACATTTCGCTCGATTTTGGGGGGAACCGGATAGGCCAAAAATAGGGTTGTTTCAAACACAAAATGTGCAGAATCCTATATTCTATATAAGCCCCAAGAAAGTTTCATTCTAGTATGAAAAACACCAAAAAATTCTTAAGTTACTTCCTGTAAAAAAAACTTGCTTTTGGTTGTTAGATCTTTTTCGTTAACGAACTCGTTCAAGCAACATAGAAAACCTGCGTCTGTACCAAACTGGACATAAAATGAGCCCGTTAGAGAGCTACAACACATCTATATATTAATAGGCAAGCACAAAACTTGTCGTCCTTTTTTCTCAGCTTGTGTGCATCGCAGGAGAAATTCGCGCATACCGTTAGAAAGGTAGTGTCCTGTAGATGAGCAGAATCCCATTATAATTTACATCGGTCCTCAGGGATACACCCCAGTGGCCCTCAAAGTTTCAATGTTAATCTTATGGAAGGTCAATCTTAAGGAAGAAGAAGAAAGATTTCTTTTGATTTTATCAGGGGCACAAAAAACAGCTGTTCGTATGAAAAGCTTAAAACAGCTGATTTTGATCAACAGCTGATTTTGATCAACAACTGATTTGGATCAAAAACTGAATATAATTTTAGGTTAGGTAAATCAAGCAATAGCAATAGCGAAGCATTGCCGGGTCCACTAGTATATATATAATGTTTAACGACCCACCCTAATATGTTTCCTGTGGACCATGATTGGTGCTCAGTGGCCACTCCCGACCTTAGGTCTCACCATAAGGGTCACTGCAATAGCTCCTCTTCCCTACCTAATAATACTGTCAAGAAATCTCAGACTTACTCTAAACAATCTGGCTGAAAGATCATCAGATCGGTTACACTTGCCCCAAGGAGATATTCCAGTGAACAGAGTGTGGAACAAATCAAAGTCAATATTGTAAGCTTCATAAGGAGGTTTAGATGGATCGTACTTCACTTCTTTCCCACTTCCGCCATTTAGCAGTTCTTCTCTAACAAACTGTAGAAGTTCCTGTAACAAACACCACAGACTTGTTATTTACATCAATAATACTTTGTAACGTATGTGATTTCATAAATAAGAAAAAGTAAATAAAACTTAAACAATAGTAAAGGGATTCAACAAAATAAAATAATAATTAATTAGATATTTACTTTCAAAAATTTGTAATACAGACCACTAATTAAAATCAATATTTATTGGCAAGTAATAAAAAGAAACCAGGGATTGCTGTAAACGTAGCAGCGAGGAAGAGTGCTCTTCGTCTTCAATGTGAGGAACTGTACGTACAACCCAAGGAATTTGTCACTCTAAGAGAGCATTGGTCATTGGACCATGATCTCGGAAGAAATTAAAATTCAGCAATCATCAAAACCTTTCCGAGTGGTAATACCAAACCGCGAAGAACGGGTAGGAGGAAGGAGACCCGGTGTGAGGTGGAGTGGTACACTGACGGCTCAAAAACAAAGTGGAGCACAGGTGCAGGAATCTCTAAAGGTGACCCAAGGCAGGAATGTGTCCTGGCAGTGGGGAAACACCCGTCAGTATTCCAAACAGAAGTAACGGCTTTATTATAATTTCACAGAAAACCTCACATGAATAAAGAAATTTGCATATATTCCGATATTAAGGACGTTTTGAAAGTTCTGAGATCGTACGAACTAGTCTGGGAATGCATCAAGTCCACGATAAAACTGGCAGAGCTCAACACTCTGTTGGGTACCAGGGCACGTTGGAATTGTTCGAAATGAGTGTGCAGATAAACTGGCAAATAAGGCAGCAGCTACTGAATTCATAGGACCTTTACCGTTCTGTGACATATCAAAGGCAACAGCTAAGCAAGACTAGAGAGCGGAAAGGAGATGAAGGAGCATCCCAGGCTCGAGGATGAGGAAATTTTTACTTCTTGGTCCGTCTAGAAAAATTGCAATCCGACATCCTTACGATGAGCATGTGCAATGTAAAGAAGGCGGCGGCTCTAATCACTTCCAGACATTTTCTCCGGGAACCCAAAACGCAGGAAATGTGGTCTGCAGGAGGAAACAGCACAACACCTGATCTACGAGTGTGAGAGGCTCAAACAGGCAAGTTATGAAACCTTTGGAAAACTTAACAAAGGACAGAGGTATCAACCAGAAAGACTTCGTCAAAAGGATTCACAAGTTCACTAAGCTTGTGGACATTGTCAAGGGTAACGAGGGGGTTTAACATCCTTAATGTGGAAGCGCAATAAACCCTTGAGGCTGATGTGTATAAGGTTTTGACCACCCACCTAAGAAGAAGAAGAAGAAGGCGGATGGGGACAGACAGGAACACTATTTCTGGCCAAAAGCGACTCGTGACATGGCACGTTGTTGTGATGAAGAAGGAAGCTATTGGCTCATCTCTGTGGTCTCTTTCTTAGCACATCGTTTCGCAAACGTTCCAGTATCCCCTTGTGAAAATCGGAGTTTACAGATGTTTCCTAGGAACAAACCCTGATCGCACTATCGAAAAAAAAAACAATGAGCATGACCTTTATGCTTAACTTTGACGGACGTGCCTTTTTAGGGCGAGGGAAGTTACTCGTTTTCCATTGAGAACTCTGAATTTTTGTCTCAGGGTCACAGCCATAGAACCAACTTTCATCTCCAGTTACAATTTTGGCCATGACGTCCGAATCTACATGAAAACGATCTTTCGATTCAATGCAAACTGAGACACGGTTTTCCTTCTGTTGATCAGTCGAAAGTCTGGGAACAAATTTTGCACCCACTCGTCTCATTTGCCAACTATTAGGTTAAAATGCTTTGCATGGACCTGTACGAGATGTTAAGTTCTTCGGTAAGCTCTCGAATAGTCATTCACTTGTTTGATCAAACAAGTTTTCATCTGTTTTTGAGACCGAAGGAAGCCCTGACCGTTCCTAGTCCACAACCGACTCATTTCCGCTCATACCACTTGCAAACAGTCTTCAGAGTTATCACATTATCACCATAGAATGATTCACTTTTTTACTGCTTGGGACAGACACAGTAAACAGTCTCTGGAAGCTGAGTCACAAGTCTGAGTGTGTTCAAAGTTGACACTGCCAGTTTCATTCAACAGATCAGGATATCGGGCATACTAGATCAAATGGATGTAGCGTGTCAGCAGATGCTGCTACAAAAATTAATTCACAGTATTTTTTTATTACAGCTTATACGTACATGTTCTTTATTCTAATATCTATTTAATAAACATGTTCAAGGTTCTTTTAACCCTCAAAGTGGCAGACTGCAGTCTCTCGGGCGCAAATGCAACCTGCTCGAACCTTAGCGAGAATTTGCACAATCGATAATTTAATCCACTTAAAATCATCCATCGTAATAAAACTGGCACCATTGGAAAGGAAATGAATTAAACTTTAATTTTTGTATTTACAATTTTTTTGTAAAACGTATATTTACATACGTAATCATCATTTTAAAATATGCATATCGTGCTACAGCTATTTCCGCGGGCGAATCTGCATACAATTGTACTGTTATTTCCCACTTCTTCAACGTTGAAGCCCCCCTACTGAAGTATTTATATCGAGATTATAAAGCTACCATTGGATTCTTCAAGATTTTATCTTTCTAATGGTGCCTTCCAATCAAAAGCCACTATTTTACAGGATTTATTCATACAATATCTGTAAACCCTTGCGATTGGACAGGTTTTCAACCAATGAAACAGCCCAATTGTCAACAGATATTAAGCCTGCTATATCAAATGTTTTGACAGATTGTTTTACACCATTTTGTAGAGAAAAGACTGACCTTTCTAACGGTGGGAATTGAACTACAATAAACCAGTTTTTTTGTTTGTCTAGACAGTAGTGAAAAGTACATGATTAGAACGATCTGTTGTGACCGATTGCTCCGTCTCGTTCCCACGTAATTCAAAGCACCCTTCTTGTAAGACCTTTACCGACGGCAAAATGTCATTTGATTCATGCCATTTTGTTATTCAAATAAAGATAACTCAAACACTTTTGTGAACTAAGGAAAGACAATTATAATGTTAATTTCTTCGATTTATCCTCTACACTTTGTTATAGTAATATTTCATTTTTGGGCAAAGCATATATTAGTAAATTACGTTTCAATCTAGGCCTAGGTTTGTTAGCAGTCGTGTACTTGGAACATAAAAACTTTTTTTTTCAAAATAAAAAATTTGAAATTGATAAATGTTTTTATACAGTTTTATTTAGAACTAAATTATGAAACTTTTTTACGCTTACGTAAAAAATACAAAAAATGTTTACTACTTGTTATGTAGGCCTAAAGTTGAACTTTTTCCTTTCGTTACTGAACATTTTTTGTTTCTTGAGTTCATAACTTTTACAATTTCAAAAGAAACTAATTTTTAGTTTCATATTTGAATTCTTTGAAGTTTTTTCTACAAAAAAGCTATTGAACACTTTAGGACTTGGGTTCATTTACTATTTTTGGGGAATTTTTTAAAATATGTATGCAAAACACTATAAACGGGCTTTTCAATTTTAGCTTTAACGATGCCACTTCTAGGGTTGAAGGTTCTTTTAAAAACAATTCATATACTTCATTTATTGCACCTGACTCAACAGTAGCAAGTGCCCGTTAGTCTAACAAACACACACTGAGTTCTTAAAGACATGTACACTTGAAGTTAAGTCAAACATTTTTAATTATTATCATTATCAATATTCCTATATTTCAAGTTGTACTGTTTATAAATCTCCACACTTACCATAAGTTCATCTTGTGAAAAGTATCCATCGCTTACAATGCTGCGGACTATATTGCGACTAAGACCGTCTTCTAACGACTGTACTACTCTGAGCCTATGTTTCACACGCGATGTCTCTATTTCTCCTGCTGTCAACGAACCGTACTTGGTGTAAGCGTCGTACAGTAATGACTGGACAGATACACTCTGAAACAAGATAAATCAATCATTACTTGCGAATTTCCATAGGAAAAATGAGCTATTGCAGTGGCCCTTATGGTAAGACCCAAGGTCGGGGGCAGCAAATGAACATCGATCATGGTCCCCAGAACACGTTTTGGAGTGTCATTAAAAATCATATATATGTATATATGTGTTCGCACTCTAGCGGCCGCATTTTAAGTCCGATTTGGTCCAAATTTGGTACACACGTTTTTTGTCTATATCGCTCGGACTAGTTCGTTAGCCAAAAAATCCATCAACCGGAAGCACATTTTTTGACCGGAAGTAACTACGTTTTGAGATTTTTCCGAGAATGAATTCTTTTTAGAGTTTTTTTCTAAAAATATAAGTGTAGTATGTTATTCTGCACATTTTGTTTTCTTTACGCGACCTTATAGCTCGCTTGGTTCCCTCAAAATCGATCAAAACGTAAAATACCATAAAAGTATCCGGTTCAAAGCCATGTGGCGGATTTTACTGTGGGGTTGGCGTGCGAAGCACGCAAATCATGTGTATTGAAGTTACGCCCAATACGGGGGTTGACGTGCGAAGCACGCAATGCTGTGTATTGAAAATACTCCCAATATGCGGAATGGCGTGCGAAGCATTTTGCAGCTATTCAGCAAAGTCGTGAATAGACCTATTTCCCAAATTGTTGGTTGAAACCCTAAAACATAGGCCTATAACCTTAATTTTGGAAATTTGCTCAACTCACGTCAACGGTTCAGCTACGTGGTCTAATTATTGTAAACATTTAAATAGAGTACCATAGAATATTATTAAATAAATATAATTTGTGTACAGAGCATATGCATGATGTCCTGAAACTTTGTGTATTCTATTTTGTCACCAGACGTACGTCTGATTTGATGCAGTTACAAACCACCTTGACAAAACCATTAGTTGTTACCAAAAGAGAAACTGGAAAATTTGAATTCACTTAAACGTTAAACGACCGAACAACCGTGATTTTTACGCCTCTTACACTTGCAGATGGGAAGGTGAAATTAGTGACAGTGAAGACAGTGGTGAAAAATTATTTTAAATGAACTTATTGCTGCTGAGGTGAACAAAAATACTAAAACAATATTTATGAATTAATGGTAATTTAAAAAAAGTATTTGAATAAAGTAATAATTTTGAAAATATGAATAAAATGTAATGTAATATTTTTACATCAATTTCAGGTCATACAGTTTGTTGTTTTGTATGTTGAAAACTATGTAACATTTTCCAAAATATTTTTATAACCTAATAGGCCTAGTTATTATGAAATCATTATAAGAAACACCTTTTGTTAAGCACGTTGTACCATTGATTTTGCTAACGCTATTTTTGTAAACAGTGAATGAATCCACTTGAATAAATTATAATTTATAATGATTATACTGATAAACTCTAAGACCAATGTTAGTAACTTGGTTATTTTTCCCTTTAAAAGAGCCAATCTCCATTGTTTTAAAAAAAACAATAGAACCTAAAATTTTGTAAAAAAGTAAATATTCCGTAAAGTTTGACAAGTATTTGAGCTATGTTGCAAATAATTGGAGTTGATACATAAAACGGTATTTTGAAATCTAAAACAGCTTATCAGAAAAATAAGATTTTTGAGATGGCCCTTTCAGCACCAAGCTAAGGATATATATACTGAGTGTTTTATACAGTCTTACAAAGTCAGATATCTATAATAACTATGATAGTAGGGGACCAGGCAGTTTAGTTTTTAACAGATCTGCAGTTATACAAATTGTGTTTCTTTCTTTTTTATGTATGCAATAAAGTTTACTAATTTAAATTTTGACATTTAAAGTTTCTAGTATTTATTGATAAGGAATCAAGCGGAAAAGGCCCAAATTCAATAGTTCCGGCGATTAAAAAGTTATGAATTTAAAAATCAGAATTTTTTACTTTTTACACTACCTCCTCTACATAAAACCTACCTACATGACTCGATAAATTTCAAGTTTCTAGTAGGCCGAGAAAGTAGCTAAACATTTCAAACAGATGTACAAACATTCACATTTATCGGGGTGGTCTGGACGTAGCGTTAAAACTTTTTTTTTTTGGTGATAGAACAACATAAATGCAACTTAAATACACAATTTAAAAAATTTTAAAAACAACTTGGTTAGGCCAAAATTACACTAGCTAAAAGTCTGGCTTTTACATAACTAAAATACCACTATTTTAACTTGCAGCACTATTTTAAATAGCATTATTTTAATGGCAGATAAATAGTACAATGAAATCTTCATTTTCTAAAAAAATAATAATTTTGGGACAGTGATTATTATGAACAAATCATTAACTGAAAGAATTTCCAATATCTACTAAATGCCCACCTTATCATGAGATAAGGTACCACGCACAGATACCTTAAATAATTTTTTTAAGTGGATGTGTTAAGTAGAATTTTTTAAATTGCGTATTTAAGTTGCATCTATCGCCCAGAAAAAAATTAAACGCTAGGTCCAGACCACCCCGTATATTTGAATATACAGTTGATCTTGGTTATAGCGTCAACGAAGGGACTGAACAAATGTTTTCGCTACATCCGAGTGACATTATAAACATGTACCAACAGGAAATCGTATTTTTGTTACCTTGAGTGAAAGGACAAACAACTCTACAGTATTACTATTGTTGGCAACATTATTCATGACGTTTATTAAAAAAAAACACTACACTTTTCTGAAAAACACTGATAATTTGAGCTAATTGGAGCTGAGGTCACCTACAATTACAAATTAGAGTGTCAACATTACTGTGGGGAGGGGGCAACAACAACGAAAATGTCTCACCAGGCTATATGATTGGTTCTTGCCATGCTTTTGTATTGTCTGAATACTTTCTCAGCAAGGTCATGGGTTTAGTTACACACGGCGCACAACTGACACTGCATACCACGTGTATTATTCCTTAGAAGGGGTGGGAGAGTTAGCAGTGTTGCTTGTAGTGGAACCCTCCCTCCCCTCTACCGACTTTGATGGGACCCGCCGCAGATTACATTTTACGTGTGAAAAAAATAAGTAGTTTATTTCACGGTTTGAATTTGAAGAGGGAGAAAAGATTGAACGCTAACATTTTTCGAGTACTGAGAAAACTGAATTCACAGTTTGGCATTGATATTTTGTAGATTTACGACGTTACAACCGAGTGGTTAAAATATGTATTGACGCTAAAACAGGGGTTTATAATAACGTAGAGGATAACGATTTGACCGACCTAAAAAAAATGACGCTATGTCAGAGTCGACGCATTAGCCGAGGCCGTTAAAACAAAGTTCAACTGTAATTATCCCAGCTTACCTTTCTAACTTCCACGCCATCCCTCACAATACTATTGTAGTAGTCTTCGTCATTGTAAATACCGCTAAGGTAATCTGAGAGTTGTTGCATCGCTTCTCCGTCGTCCTGGCAGGCTAAAAGCTTCTCTTGATTAGCTTCTAGGATTGTCAAGGCTACCTGAAAAAGTTTAAAATTAACGCTTAGGCCTACAATTTAAAACAAATTCAACAGGGTCCAAGCTATTGGAAAGGAAAAGTTATTAATGCAACAAGTTTTACATTAGTTTAATATGGCCAATAGAAAGAGTTTCTCTTTGACAAATTTAATGTAAGTTAATTTAGTTTTGTTCTCCGGAAAATTTTTTGTGAGAGTTGCTCTATAATCTCCTAACATTACATATATACACAAACAATGAGAAAAACTTAAAAGAAATGGGAATGGGTAACCAAATCTGTGAAACACTGAATCTTTAAAGTTTTCAATGATAATTGTCCTTAAGGGTCTGCTGTAGTGGCGGCCATCTTGGATTTTTATCCCATAAGAGCAATGTTAAATTTCAAACCATTTATTTCGTTTATTTTTTATCATAAAATTGTTTGCAAGGACTCATTTTAAGCACAGTCACAATATGAATCTGTTTTGCAATTTAGTTTTTTTTAAATGCTTTTGATTTGTTACGTAATTGACATTTTGTAAGTACAAAGTTTGAATTTTTTTCCTAACACAATAAAAAATTATTAATTTGCAAGCCGGATCCGAAATTTTATAAAGAATATTCAGTTTTTTTTTTCAACACTCAATTACAAAAGATAGACTTATAAAATGGTTTGAAATGAGGCAATGTCAAAGCGTTCAGCTGCAAGAAATTGCACTGTTTAGATAGGGATATAGTGAGAAGCGCTTTCGTTTCCGGTTGCTTTCTCGTTTACTGAGCAGACCCTTAATACAGCAAAACTCCAATCATCCGAACTCCAACTATCCGAATCGCTGATTATCCTAATCGCTTTCAGAATTTCAGAAAAAAAATAAGACGGGAACGTACTGCGATTCGCAAAATAATGATTCTGTCTACGCGCACTATTGCCCTTCCCTCCGCGAACCTAGTGTAGGCGAAAGTTGTCAAACAGTTTACTTTGACCGAGATGTTCAGCAAGCAATGACATTCATTTATGTACATACGCTTTAACATGTAAAAGTGTTACCTTTTCATTTAGTTAATTAAAGGCTCTTTTTATTTAAAAATACAGTAGTTTTGTTCTCCCATTTTCAACATACATACAGTAATTAATTAACCTTTTCGGGACTAACATAGTCTAAATCCTAATTCATGTGCATATTAGGTTATTTCAAGCATGGGACAATGCTTCTGGCTTTGTATGACTAGCGCTAGCAAGAGGTTTGTTTTACTCATAATTTAGTGAAACAAAGTGAAATATGAAATATGTTTATAAAATAAGTATACAGTACAATTCTATAATTTATTCTCTACAATTTGTTATAATCAAATTTCTTTTTTTGGATAAAGCATATACATTCCTAATTCATTTTTCAAAATAGGCTTCAACAACACCTAGTAAAAGCGGTCTGGCAACATGGTTATATTCTCTCTATTTTCTACTGTTAGCTAGTACCTGCTATCGATAGTCGAAATAGTTCATTTTAAAGCTAATGGATTGTAGTAAATGCCAGTAAAAGAAATTATATTAGTCGCGTTAACGCAATGATAGTACTCAAACGTTAAAGTTATAAAATGTGTATAAGCGACCGTATTATGTGCGGATAGTTTATTCCAGTCACGTAAACGCGAAGCCAGTCCCAAAAATGTTAAAGAAGATTTTTTTTCAGGAAAAATCCAATTATCCGAATGGAGTCCGGTCCCAATAAATTCGGATAACTGGAGTTTTACCATATTTGAATATTGAATCTAAACGTGAAGCTCCAGAATTTCCAGAATATATGAGTTTCTACCATAACTTTTACCGCCATAGCGATTGTTCTATAAGCTATCAGACTAATACAGCAGGCGAAGAAAACAAAGGAGAAGAACTCATTATATCATTTTCTTTCGCGGTTGTGTCTTTAATTACATTTTAACACCAGTAATTGATTAAATTAGTACAAATTGTATTTGGGTGTTGGTTTCTTTCACCATTATGTGTTAATTAAGTCTAATCACTTCTTAAAGTTGACATGCAAATCATAGTCAGCTGTTTTGTGTTTTAAATGAAATTTTAACTCCCGCTCCAAGGTTTTGAGCTAAGTTTTAACACAATCTCAAAGTTTATTCAAGAGCAGGTTTTGTGTTGAATTGTTGAAGTTAACCAGCTGTTACAGATATGCCTTATTAGTCAATTATATCGTTATCCCTACTATAATAATATGATGATTAGCAATATCCTCTGTTCTACTAAATATCAACAGCAATTGTTTACCTGCATCCTAATCAAATAATGTGATTTATATCATCAAAACTACAAAAATTCAAATGGATATAATCAGCTGTTATACGTTTGAATTGGATTTATTTTTGTCAGCTGATTCTTCGAGTGCTTAATAAAATTACATGTGATTGTGATTTTAAATGAACTATTCTACGCTTACATGTCAGCCAAATGGAAAAATTATGCTTGAATTTTTATTTTCAACAAACTGCAGAATGAATAAAAACAAAAATATATTCTAGCACGCTTTTGCATTAAGGAATGCGTTTCCACCAAATATTATATTTTTTTGCATTATAATAATTAAGATTTAGAATACTGTATGTACAGTTCCTTTCTATTACCTGAAATATAACTTTAGCACCATCGTAGAAGAAACAATCCACCACACTGACTGCACTGGTGTATGGCATCACACTAGAATAGAAAGTAAACTTTATTAACTGGGTTATAACAATAATACATTGCATACTTTAGAAATTCCAAATCCCTTAACCCTAGGCCTGCCACGGTTAAAGCTAAAATTGAAAAGCCTGTTTTTAGTGTTTTGCAAGCATTTTTTCTTAAATTCGCCAAAAATAGTAATTCTATCCCAATCCAAAAGTGTTCTGTACCTTTTTTGTAAAGAAAGGTTCAAAAAATTCATATATGCAATTAAAAATTTTATTGACATAAAATTGTAAAAGATATTAGCTCAAAAAACAAAAAATGTTCAGTTACGAAAGGTAAAAGTTCATCTTTAGGCCATAACAAGTAAGTACTAAACATTTTTTCTCATTTTTTCGTAAGCATAAAAAAGTTTCGCAATTTAGTTCTAAATAGAACTGTATAAAAACATTTATGAATTTAAAATTTCTTATTTTGAAAACACCAGTTTTTATGTTCCAAATACCCAACTGTTAACAAAAGTAGGCCTAGTTTTAAACGTAATTTAGGAATATTTGCTTTGCCCAAAAATGAAATATTATTATAACAAAGTGTAGAGAATAAATCAAAGAAAGACCGGTATACTTGTCTTTTCTTAGTCCACAAAAGTGTTTGAGTTATCTTTATTTGAGTAACAAAATGACATCAATCTAATGAAACGTCGCCGGTCGATATACTACTTGCAGAGAGGGACATTTGAAAACGTGGGAGCGACAGGCTCCGGCCGGTCTCACCAGACTGCCCTAATTATGGACTTTCCACCGCTGCCTAGACAAACAAATAACTGGTTATTTCTAGTTTACTTCCCACCGTTAGAAAGATCGAACTATTCTACATAGTTGAACTTTTACCTTTCGTAACTGAACATTTTTTGTTTCTTAAGCTAATAACTCTTACAATTTTACATCAATAAATTTTTTAATTTCATATATGAGTTCTTTGAACCTTTTTCTACAAAAAAGGTATAGAACACTTTTGGATTGGGATAGAATTACTATTTTTTGCGAATTTAAAAAAAATGCTTGCAAAACACTAAAAACCGGCTTCCCAAATTTAGCTTTAACCGTGGCGGGCCTAGGGTTAAAACAACTTAACGTATTACCTTATGGTTCGTAGAATAAGCGAGTATAAATAAATTTATCACATAACGCTTAGTTTTATATTTATGGTAAAGGAAGTATTGCCCCACTCTGTACGTGACTGGAGTGAAACTTACCTGAGGAACACCGTAAGGAACCAAGAGAGAGAGATCATTTTAATCATGCCCAACTCTTTCAAAGCCGAATGCAAATGAGGAAGATGTTCTTCGATCAAATCATCCAACACACCTTGATCCACTAGAGCACCCACAACTTTGGTGTTGTAATAATCTGGCAACAGGTTCTCACAGATACAGACTAACTGCCAGAACGCTTCCTCCTCGGAACAGTAGATGAGTAGCACGCTCGTAACAATGTTCATAGCTTGGCAATAACCTGTTGGCAATCCCATATGGATCAGCAATGCTCTAATACGTAATTGTAATGTTCAATTCTAATTTCTAAACGTCTCAAATAAATGAAAACAGAAAATATGTTTAACAAAATTTAATGTAATTAATTAATTATAAACACAAAATAATTCGACCACATAAATATGTAATACTATATTTATTTATGTACATTTTTTTTTTCTTTTTATGTGTCTAATGTACTTACTTATTTATCTATGCATGTATTTAGTAATAGTGTTGGCAGATATTTGTCGATTAATGTTCCATTTGCTATATGGTTAAGTTTTCATATTTCATCCTTTCTGTAATTTGTGTGTGTGTTGGCGCACGTATGGTTTATAGAATAACTTATTGTAATTAATTATATTTACAATGTATAGACATTAATATAAAGCTGATATCATGTGGGAAGAACAAAAAGTATATGCATTTAAACATAGTACAAATAAAAAAAGTTGGCAGTCATTTTGGATGGCCGACAGAAGTAAAAACTTAAAGCTATGAAATAACAGTGTTGTTTCTTTTTGGATTTTCAAATTAATTGTAGTATGAAAAATTTAAATTTTATAATTTGTAAATAAAATCATTACATTAGTCTGGTTTTCACATTTTTATATGGTTTATTTATTAATCAAAAGACATGATCGACTGTGCAAGCCCACAAAATATAAATATAACTTAATTGACATAATAATTATTCAAGATAGTCAAAACAAATATCCCCCCCCCAGCCTCCCTGTTTAAAACTATAAAATAACTGCTGAACCGTTGTAGAAGATTGCACAGTACAGACTTCGATAGTCTCTGATTGGAAGAAAAATAGGAATAATATAAGAAGGAACCTCTTGTTTCAAAATTATTTCAAATTTTGATAGTTAATGTAAAGTCACAAATACCAAATTAGAAATACCAGAAGGTGCATTATTTGTTTGGTATTGTGGTGAAATAGACCCTGGTTAACCTCTGGTCCTAGTTGATCCAGCTTAAGAAGATTCTACTGTACTGTACACAAGGATTAATTATTTTCATTTTCCACAAAACATTTTATTCTATTTTAGAAACAAAAGTTTGCACGTTAATTCCAATTAATCGACACTAACATAAACACACTGATAGTTTAATATAAAATACCTATTTGGGGATTCCGAGCAGCATAGGCCGTCAACACCCGACGCAGAGCACTAATGCCGACTTCTGATTGGAAAGCGGGATGTTCGGGCAAAGAACGATGCAAGTCTCTTTC
This sequence comes from Philaenus spumarius, assembly GCA_018207615.1. Lineage (NCBI taxonomy): Eukaryota > Metazoa > Arthropoda > Insecta > Hemiptera > Aphrophoridae > Philaenus > Philaenus spumarius. The sequence continues at coordinate 53,128 of JAGFPH010008299.1, forward strand.
TATCTCTTCACTAGCCGTCGTTACAATACCCAAGTTACGATCCACTAAGTCCACGTACACTCCGCTACAGCTTGCCATTTCGTTCCATGCACCTGTCGGCACACAAATGAGTCGTTGGGCCCTATATTCTTGGTGTAACATTTGATAGCATTTTTAAAATATAAACTCTTTTCATAGTACAAGAAAACCTTGCCGCTAAATATTGCCGTTTAAATCATGGAGAAAGTTTCTGAAAAAAAACTTTACCCAAACTAATGTGCATTAATTATTTCAAAAATACTATTCGAACATCAAGAGTAGAATACTGTGAAAAGCTGATATCTAAATTTAATTATCAGTAATTTAAAAAATATGATCATCACGGTTCGGTATAGTGAGCACAGTAGTGCTCTTTGCTCTTATATCGGATGAATATAAAAAACCATTTTTGGATTTTACAAGTTATTTTAAGAATGTTTTGTTCTTGGTGTCTTTTTAATATGACTAACTGTTTAAAAGTTAGAGAGCCATAAAGTTTTAAAAACACCCTAATGGAGCGGAAGATATTTTTTTATGGGAACGTTTTGAATCAATGAAAACGCTCTTAACACTAATAAAACATTGACAATAAATTGGCCTTAATTGCATTACCATTTGCACATATCCCCGCGGGATATTTCCGGCGTATAATTAAGAGCTACATTACCTGAGAAAGTCAGCCAAACTTCTCTACGCTTAGAGTCAGGAATTCCTTGCAACACAAGCTTTGCAACTTCTGTAGTTCGGTACATGGAAATTCCCCGCCCGTATTCAGAAAAATACAATTCCCATTGTTTGGCTTTGACATCGTGTCGAGCTCGGTTTTCATTGCTTCGTTCGATTTTGAAAAGCGTTCCTAGCGGAGGTTGGGGATGCCATGATTTCTTTGCAACTATAACAACCATAATAGTACATATATTTCAGCTAATGAAGTCGACAGATTAAATATAAAGTTCTAATTAGTTATTATTTTTACATTACAATTAAATTTATTATACATGCCCCTAACCATATTGTAAAAGTCACACAATTTGTGTGTGTATTTATGATTATTATATTTTTAGGTATTTTAATGCATTTTTCAGTACAGTTTAGAATTCATCCTCTATTTTTAGTCTGTGTAGTATTCAACAATTCAAATAACGGGTCAAAAGAGTTTTAGTTCAAGATCCCATGAATTTGTTTTCTTTATTATGAATTTCCACGTTTATTCATTCTTTTGAAATTGCATAACAAAAATTTTTTTTCCAACCACCCAATCCAAAACAGCAATAACTTAAAACGATTAGGGTTGAATATGTAAAATGTTTTTTCTGTAGGCCAAAGATCTATGAAAAAAACCTGATCTGAAAAACTAATCTATGTTACCAACTATTCTGTGTTACCAGACTTGACATTTTATCGTGTATTGGCCTCAAAATAATGCCTAAACGTATTGGTAGAGAGTATTGAAACACCCTGTACGCAAAATTGATAAACTCGTACTCACAGCAATCAGCAGAGAGATATGGAATGCTTTCGCTCACTGCATTAGACAGGGAAAGGTGTTTTTTTCTTTAACCCTAGAACTGGCATCGTTAAAGCTAAAATTGGCCAGCCCGTTTATAGCGTTTTGCAAGCATATTTTTAAAAATTCGCCAAAAATAGTAAGTGAACAAAAATCCAAAAGTGTTCAATAGCTTTTTTGTAGAAGAAACTTCAAAGAATTCGAATATGCCACTAAAAATTTGTTTCTTTTGAAATTATAAAAGTTATTAGCTCAAGAAACCAAAAATGTTCAGTAACGAAAGGAAACAGTTTAACTTTAGGCCTACATAACAAGTAGTAAATATTTTTTGTATTTTTTTTTTTTTGTAAGAGTAAAAACGTTTTGTAATTTACTTCTAAATAGAACTGTATAAAAACATTTATCAATTTAAAATTTCTTATTTTGAAAAAAACTGTTTTTATGTTCCAAGTACATGACTGTTAACAAACCTAGGCTTAGATTGAAACGTAATTTACTAATATATGCTTTGCCCAAAAATGAAATATTATTATAACAAAGTGTAGAGGATAAATCAAAGAAATGGACGGTATAATTGTTTTTCCTTAGTTCACAAAAGTGTTTGAGTTATCTTTATTTGAATAACAAAATGACATGAATCAATGAAATTTTGCCGTCTTACAAGAAGGGTGCTTTGCATTACGTGGGAACGAGACAGAGCAATCGGTCACAACAGATCGCTCTAATCATGTACTTTTCTCTCTGTCTAGACAAACAAAAAAACTGGTTTATTCTAGTTTAGTTCCCACCGTTAAAAAGGTCAGTCTTTTCTCTACAAAATGGTGTAAAACCATCTGTCAAAACATTTGATAGAGTAGCCGTATTATCTGTTGACAAATGGGCCGTTTCATTGGTTGCAAAACTGTCCAATCGCAAGGGTTTACAGACGTCTTTTGTATTAATCCTGTAAAATAGTGACATCTGATTGGAAGGCACCATTAGAAAGATAAAATCTTGAAGAATCCAATGGTAGCTTTATAATCTCGATATAAATACTTCAGTAGGGGGATTTCAACGTTGAAGAAGTGGGAAATAACAGTACAATTGTATGCAGATTCACCCGCGGAAATAGCTGTAACACAATATGCATATTTTAAAACGTTGATTACGTATGTAAATATACGTTTTACGAAAAAGTTGTAAATACAAAAATTAAAGTTTAATTCATTTCTTTTCCAATGGTGCCAGTTTTATTACGATTGGATTATTGTAAGTGGGTTAAATTATCGATTATGCAAATATATGCAAATTCTCGCTAAGGTTCGAGCGGGTTGCACTTGCGCCCATGAGACTGCCGTTAAGACTACAATCTGCCACTTTGAGGGTTAAAAGTAGAATTTATTGTGTGTTTATCTCTACACAGCAAATTTGATTGATATAGTGAAATATTTCAAAGTAAGGAAAGATGGCCGAACATTAAAGACTATCAATAATTATATAATCATTCTATGCACTAGCTAACCTGAATGTTCGCCATTTTTGGATTCCAAGTTTATATCGTCAATTTTCTTAGATCTGAAATGAAAAGTGAAAACATTAAAAAAGATGCAATCTTTCATTAAATACATTATGCAAAAAGATCCACCAACGTAGAAAACAAATATTTTACGATATTGAAACAAAAGCATTATTATAACGTTAATTGCAGGGCCATTTATTTTTGAAGGACAACATCTTTGCAAGCTGTCGCCGATTTGGCTGGACTAAAGCACGGAAGGAGGTGAATCCACAGATCCGGTTTCTATCCACAGAATGCTGCCACAAATGTACGACGCCTGGTTTAATTGAAATTGACTGACGTCGCATATTTGTGGCAGTGTTATTCAACTGCTAATTCTGAAGTACTAGTATATTTTAAAGACCTGATTTATTGGCATCAGTACGTAAGAAGGTCTGCCACTCATATGCGGTGCTTGGATGCGGTGCTTGGTCTGTAACTTTGATGATTTTGAATGTGGGAATGTGAAGACGTTAAGTTCTCATGAAAATTACCCTCTTTCTCACGCTACAATTCATGATTTTTATTTCGTGAGAATGAGAAGATGCAAAGTTCTCAGGAACCTTTCTCACGTAACATTTCCTGGGAATTCTGATTTTCAGTCTTAAATTGTACTGGTTGTGCAACTTTGTTCAAAACACTTTGATTACTAACATCACTTCGGAGCCTAACAAACAAACTTACTATTTCCTCACATAGACTGAACATTGTATATATGCAACGACTTCAAAAACGCTGAAAACAATTAAAAAAAAACAATAAAAAAAAACACACTCAAGTAGGTATTGCTTGAC